>BPLR01006541.1:0-154910 GCA_021605095.1 Caerostris extrusa
GGTAAAGATAGATCTCGCCCTGTATTTTTTTTTTTTTGCCATCACGCCATTTCAATACGAATGACGCAATCCCTAACATCAGCCAAGTTCCGAAAGCACTGGGTCATCATACCGTATTCTCCAACTTGCCGATTGATATAGGAACGGAATGGAGGTCCACGGATGTGTTATCTGTCCTTGTCCCACTGCTCCCTGAAGTCAGTGGGCTTCGTTCCAGATGCTCACTTCACGTGCTTTTCTGAGAAAAGCGCGCGTGCTTCCCCTCTTTCAGAAACGGCGTCAACCGCGTTTTACGATAAACTGTTCCGATGGGTTCAACCCTCGGTAATCAGAAAATCAATGGCCGAATTTGCTTTTCCGTAAATAAGGCGAGCTAAATTAGATTTAAAAGGGTGACTATTTTTAGTCATTTGTTTTCTTGAGTTTAAACTGTGAAGTTAATAAACTCAGTTAAGATGCGCACGTATTTAATCGGTCATGGAATTAAAAAGAAAACATAAATTCTTATAATATTATCTGTTTATTACGTATTTTTCTCTGGATACTTTAAACTGCAGTGAAAAACTGTTTTCTTGAAATTTTCATTATCTGCCGTCATGTGATTCAATGCCCAACTCATGCGGCCTGTTGGCTAATTGGCCAGAGCTCTGGCCGTTGGTACCGCAGACTTCAGATTCAAATCTTGGCGGTGGCATGGATGTTTATTAGGGGGTTTGGATCCCCGTTTAAACTGTAGGTCTCGGTCTAATTAGCCCAAAAAGTGTGCAGAACATGACCGTAGAGTGACAAACCCAACACATGCATGGGTCAGTAATTAGCGAGTTAGTAGCTTAATTAGCTGCAGGAAGACTCGGGTTCGTATCCACTGGTGGCCTTCGTCACAGTCTTTGCTTTCAGAGGCCAGGAGACTCGATGCAGATTATAACAGTGCGGCTGTTTCGGTGCCCAGGTTGCCTGGTGGAATTTTCTGAGATTTCTTCCATATGATAAGTAAATGTGTGACAGTTACCCCCCAGGGATATTTGCAGTATCCAACTACAAAACAGGGTATTTACCCCTAAAAAGTACCTAAAGCTTTAAGGTACTAAAAAAAAAAAAAAATGTTATTCCTCCTTTAAATTCAATGTTTTCCCAGCATACCTACCCGTCTGTTGGATGTTCGTTGTATACATATGTATAACACAAGACCGACCAATTTGTCATTTGTCACCACAGTTGCAATAAAATTCAATTTTCTCTCCTTTAGTACACATGATCATTGTGTACTAAATGAGAAAAATTGAATTCCATTCATTTTAATTCAATAACCTTCGTTTGAAATATTTGTTTTAATAATTTTATTTACTAACCGGAGTTAGCCTTGCTTCAGCCAGCTCTTATCTAATATGAATTTTAAAAATAACCTTTAAATACAGAAATTATAAAGGTAAATTAAATGATGTTCTCAATATAGTTCTATTAAATTTAATGAAAAACTCGACTTTTTATTTAGTTTTTTGTTTTCATCTTTTTCTTATTTAACTTATTCTATTGGCTTATGAGCTACATTTTTCATCGTATTATTTGGTGAGTAGTTATATAAATTCTTTGGGTTTTTCACTTTAGAGTAACCTAAATATAAGTGACCGTGAAAGAAGTAAGAATTTTTAAAATTAATACCACAATATGTTAACGTTTGTCCTTGTGCCTTATTTATAGTAATGCTAATATTACTGGAAATTGCTGTCTTTTGAATTAAAATGACAGTCCGGTAGATATGAGCTTAACCCATGAAATAAATACTGCTTTTATCTCTTTCTCGCATTATTTTCGTTTCATTTATATTGTTTGATAATTGTTTCATTCTTGTTCCGTCACATAATCTTGGTGAATCTAAATTTCTTAACAAAATAATTGAAGATCCTATTTTTAATGCTAAAGAATGTCAAGGCATTCTTGGCACTTGCGTCGAATTGAACAATTTGTGTTTGAAAATTAACGCTTTCATTTACATCAACCGTTGAATAGATCGATTTATATATTCTTGCCCCGCGAGTAATGTTGTATAGAAATAGGTTATTTCATTTTATTCTAAAAATGAATATATTAAAGATAAAAAAATGTAAATATTATAGCAGTTATATAATTATAAATTATTTAATTTAATTACATTTGTCATCTTATTATTTGGTGAGTAGATACTTAAATTCTTTGAGTTTTCTAAAGAAAGCTAAATATAACTAACTTAATACCACAATATGTTAACGTTTGCTTTTGTGCCTTATTTATAGTGATTCTAAATACTAATTTTACTGAAATTGCAGTCTTTTTAGTTAAAACGGCAGTTCAGTAGATATGAGCTAACCCTCAAAATAAATACAGTTTTTATCTTTTCCTGACATTATTTTCGCTTCAGTTATATTGTTTGATCATTGTTTTTTGTTCCATAAAATAATCGTGGTGAATCTAAATTTTCAACAAAATAATTGAAGATCCTATTTTTAACGCAGGGACAAGCTACGCTTACATTTATAGCATATATTGATTATAATCACTGCTTGAAAAAATTAATAGATTTTGTAGGAATATTTTCTTGTAGAATGTAATCCTCCATTCAGTAACATTAATCAAACATTTAATGTAAATTAAAATTTGGGACAAAAATATAAGCAATATGAGTAAAATCAGATGTATTTTTGCAATATATGAAAAGTGGATGGCATTCATTATTAAAAAGAACAATGTATTTATGTGCAAAAATCCTTAAAGAAAGTATAAATGAGTAACGAAATGTATTGAGTGAGATTTTTATTCAAGTTTTATTTTTTAACATAAATGTGTTCTACATAGAAGAATCGCATCTGCTCATGCATGGTTGAACTTATAATTAATGCAAGGAAGGCATCGTTGCGCAAGTAATTGTCTGCATTAATTCCTTTCATGCAGTATTTTAGTAAATTACAATGGTGATAATGATAATAAATTTTGGTCATAACTCGTTTATTTTAAAAAATTAAATCGATTAATTAAAGATTAGTGAAATTTAATTTTCAATACAAAATAAATAGTAAATTAAAAAAATAATAAACGGCTAGGCCGATATACAGGTTGCTTAAAACTCGAAATGTTACAACAAGCAATCTAAAACAAAAAAAAAGAAAGAAAAATTATCACTAAATCATATTCTGGCAATAAATTACGTTCATCAGCTAACCTTTCAAAACTGAAAACAGATTAAATAAAAAAAAAAAAACTATAGAATAGTAAAAGATTTTATAAAAAAGCACGTGAAAGTAATTTAATAAAAAAGCACGTGAAAGTAATTTAATAAAAAAGCACGTGAAAGTAATTTAATAAAAAAGCACGTGAAAGTAATTTAATAAAAAGGCACGTGAAAGTAATTTAATAAAAAGGCACGTGGAAGTAATTTAATAATAGAGCACGCGAAAGAAATTTAATAAAAAGGCACGTGAAGGACATTTAATATAAAAGCACGTGAATGAAATTTGAATAAACCAATACAAATAGTTCGTGAAAGAAATAAAAAATGTAAATAAACCAATTAGGAACGTTGAAAGTACTCCAGGGCATCATTTATCCAAATAATACACATTATTTTAGGGGTAATAAAAGTTTGTATTAATAATTATTAACTTTATCGTTTAATATTATATTTGAAAGAATTTATGCGCGGTGTCTTGTGTGACAAAAATTTCTCCACGTTTTCATGCAAGCGTATCAGACCCTATTCGTCACAATAATTGACCTTAATTTTATGTGTGTTTATTTAAATTTCTTTTTTTTGTTCGACTGATGAAAATAGACTTGTCGATTGAATATTCTTACACATATTTATAACGATTTCTTTACAAATAATTGATGAAAAAGCCCTTTGAGCAATAAAGAAAACTATCCTATTGACCTACTATCAATGAAAATTCATTCATTGATTGTTTCGTCAACACCCAAACTATCAAAATGATGAAACGAACTTTGACACCGTTTGAAACTCAGCAACATAGTTAACCATCGTAGGGTATTGAGAGCAGTATAAAGATAATAAATAATTTCGTTATCGTTGTGCCATTTTTAATTAAGTGATCACCTGTTCGTTCTATTAAAGATAACATACTATGGTATTTTTTTCAATTCCTTCTATTAGCTCACACTCTCCCTATATATATCTTGTTCAAATTTTTATCGTCAATAAAATACTTTTATTCATCCACTCAACTTAAAATACATTTTTTTAACTGGTAGTGGATGACACTGGATGTTAATACAACTTTTTCAAATATTACTTCAGTAATTAAATTTAATTAATTCATTTTAGTTTTTTTTTATTTAAGTTGCATATATCTACTAGTAGATGGCGCCAGATAAACTTAAAAAAATGAATGAAAATTATTTATAAAGGACTTTCTGCAATAGAGTGAAAAAAAAAGTAGGAATTGACTTAAAATTTTTTTATATATATTACTTGTTTTTCAATATATCGAATACGTAATGATTATTTTTATGCATTCCGACATAGTATATTGCATCATGTCAATATTGTCTTAACTATTTTCATTGGTATATTATAATTATCTAATTATTATAAAAGTCGGACAATTAAATTATTATATCACATGCAATCTAAAAACTATCATTCAGCATGTATATTCAATATTTGTAAAATCAAAAGCATAAAGACGGTTAGAAACCTCCTTCTTCTTTATTGACGCTACAGCCCCATGGTGAGTCAAGGCCGTCTGCCTACTGGCAGATTTCGAGACAGGAGTTTTCTTTTTACTAGGTAAGGTTGTCATGCCAGCCTTACGCCCAACGCTCTACAGCCACATTAGACCAGAATCTACGGTTTAAAGTGGATTTCGAATAGCTACAAATATCCATGGCACCTCCGGGACTCGAAACCGAAACCTGTGGCACCGAGAACCAGAGCACTAGTCACTGGGCCATAAGGTCACTAGAAACCTCATTAACTTCCCTTAAAAAAGGATGCTTAGTTTAGGGGTCTTTAGCTAATCGGTATTAGAGCTTTTAAAACACAAGCAGCCGGTGGCACGTTTATCTGTGGGCAGTAAGACCCCCACTTAAGGCTGCTTCAGTATAATGCGGTGATATGGAATTCCTCGAAATTTCTCAAATTTTAAAGTTTATTATCTAAGATGGATATTTCGTCAACTAATTGATAAAATGCGAAGGATAAGATAAAAAAGCCATTAGAGAATTTTGGAAAAACTACACTATCATGATTGTAAATAACATTAACTGTTGAAACATCGTCGATTTAGTTGTCGCCAATTTTTTGATCACGATATACTACGTAAAGGATGGACCGATTTTGTTAAAAAATTCTGATGATAATACCAATCTATAATTCTATTTGCAGGCAAAATGTTTTTAAAAGCTGGTATCATGACATTTTCTTGCCACTTTAGAGTCTTCTTTATTCCATCATGAAATAGAAAAGAACGTAAGAGTTATTCATCTTTAGAATCCAGGTACACTGGTTATATTTGTGTACACTGGTTATCCGTGTACACAAATTGAAATACACGTGCATATACCGGAGTATATGAGATACCCGGGTTTTATAATACGCGTGTCCAATCTCAGTCGCTAAAAATATATGCTTGTGTTGAAAGTTTAAAAAAATTTGTTGTGTTTTCATGGTGACTTTTAACGTATAATAATAGCTTTGAAAAGCAATGAAGATTTGTAGCTGAATTTTTTTTTCAATTCTGTGTTTTGATACGCACTTATAATATTTATTTATAAACAAGCTACAAATTTGAAATGTATTAGTGTTTATCTGTAGAATATTTTTTTATTCCAAATGATATGCCATTGCCAAATTTGATGTTCTAATTTCTTTGGACTTCAGATATTGGACACGTTATTACAAAAGCAGAATTTCTTTACTAAATTCAAAATGAAAACTAAATGCAAGTTATGCAGATAAAATAAATATTAGCAAATAGAATGACGGTGCAGTTTAGATAAAACTAATACTACAAAAACAAATACCGAGATTATTAACAACAACAACTACTACTACTAAAACAAATATTGAGAATCGCTTAACTAGATTGTTGAAGCTGTGAATCAATGTTGGCTTTCTCAGATATGCTGTAATAAATTGGTGACTTACATTATCCTATGGAAGCCTTTTTATAAGCGTTATTAAATTAAAAGAGGATCTTTGAGACATTTCCATTTTTTTTTCGTGCAAAACTATTAATGTCTCGTACATTTCGAACCTTTTCTAATAATTTTGGGAAAAAAGCAATCACTAAATTTGCCAATTATAATTCGTCAGATGTTGCCGTTTATATCAAATCTTATTGGTTAGCAATGGTCACATTTTTAATCATTGGGCTTTGTGCAGTGTACATTTGACATACTTTAAGAAAAATAAAGCACTTAGCACGTTAAATCAAATGAACTAAACATTTTAATATTTACCTCATATTGGCGAATATCTACGAAGTTTTGTTTCGGTTGAAAAATGTTTTAACAATTTAAATTTTACGTTGTTTAAATTGTTTTAACAATTGCATATTGTAATTTTATATAATAAAGAGTTTAATAATGTTATTGTACAATTTAAACTTTACATTGTTTAAAATATTTTAACAATTGTATATTCTAATTGTATATAACTAACAGTTGTACAATAGCATTGTTAAAAAGTATTAACAATTTAAATTTTACATTGTTTAAAATTTAAATTGTTGAAACATTTTCCATCAGCAACAAAACTTCGTTGATACTCGCCAATGATATGAGGTAAATATTAAAATGCCCTTTAGTTTATTTGATTTAGCGTGTTAAGCGCTTTATTTTTCTTAAAGTACGCCAAATGTACACTGAGCAAAGCCAATAATTAAAAATATGGTCCATTGCTGACCAATTAGATTTAGTACAAACGGCAACATTTGATGAGTTAGTACAGAGTAATTAATGAAAGTAGTAAATAAATTCTGAAAGTAGAGAGTAATTACAAAAGCCCAATTAACAAAACTTTCCATATTCCTAAAAGATTTTGTAACTGTAATATTTATACTCTTCCACAGGTGCAAGTTGGCTGATGGCCTCATTCCTACTGGTGAACACTGCCTTGGGGGTGGGCATTCTCAACTTTCCCGCCGCATACGACCAGGCGGGAGGAATTTTATACGCCACCTTCATTCAAGGGGTAAGATCGTCTTTCATTCCTTTTTGGTCATTTTTCATATTCTATTCCATTGTTACACACTCGTTGAAGAAGCTATGGATAGTTTATGAAAGAAAAATAAATTACAATGCGGATTTTTATACTTGCAACTTGAATAAAAAAAATTAATTTTACTTGTAAGATCGTTTTAAAAATAATTTCTTGCTGCCTGGGTAATTTTTTTTTTTTTGTTATGGCAACTGTGAAGTCACATCAACTGTGAAGTGCCCATTGGATTGCCAGATTGGTATCTTCCATGGCTCAGGTGGTTTTGTTTGCATTTTGGTGGGGATGATGTCAATTAAGAATTCCCCCCCTAAATTAGAGCAATTGGAAAAGCATGTAATCACATCAAATTTACTTGGAATTTTTCTTGCTGTTTTTATACTTTTTGTAATTTACTTTTGTATAGCATATTTTGGGGGAAAAGCAAACAACTTCAACCTTTTTATTTATGGTAATGTATGTGTGTGTTTTCAGATAATGGTGACCTTGATGATATCGACGATGCTGATCTTGGCATACTGTTCCGACCTCAATGGCGACCTCACCTACCACGATGTGCTGCTGTCCATGTGCGGCAAGAAGGGCCAGCAGCTGGCCGCTGTGTCCATCACCCTCACGCTATACTGCGTCTGCATCGCCACCCTTATTGTCATCGGTGACCAGCTGGACAGCTGTGAGTGACCACTTTGCATTTCTCTGACAGCGCGAATTCGGTAAAAAACGGCAACAGTGTTTTCTAGACGTGTACTTCGCCCATTTTATCACTTTAACCTACTAACTAAAGAATATCACAAGTTATTTATTAAAGTCTTATCCTGTTTTTAAAGAATGTTTTTAAAAAAAGCAACAGTACATACATTTTTACCTAAACATTTCTGAATAATCAATAAATAACAAATACTTCGACACAAAGTACTTGAATAATAGACAAAAAGAAGATTAGCACTCTGATTGTCCAACGCCTGATTAATGTAATTAATAATAATGTTCAAATTATTAATTAGTTTTAATTTTTTATAGATTTCTTAATCCATATTAGACTTCATTAGCAGTAGCTATGCTGGTCGTAATTTCAAGTAGAATATCATTATTGCAGTACTCTGATCCAAGATAACGAAATATATTTAACCTATGTAATGAAACAAAAAAAATATATATAATTCGTCCTTTGTTGAAGAGTGTACCTCCAGAGCCTCAAACTCCGTTTAGTATCATGCTGGTCGATTTTTTTTTTTTTTTTTTTTAAATTTCTTCTAAATTCCTGTGGAATATATTTTACTTACACGTCTTTTTTTACTAAGAAAAGAAATTATGTAGTGAAAGATTAAATTATTTTTCGCCACTATCAAGATTTTATTATTTATAGAATGTGTTGTTAAAATCAAGTCTTTCATTTGAAGTGTTCTACACCTTGTTCGGAAGTGGTTTCTGCGACCACTGGTACCTGAATCGTTCCTTCACCATCTCGCTGACTTCCATCTGCCTCATTCTGCCCGCCTGTTTCTGCAAAAGAGTGGACTTCCTGGGTTGGATCGGTGAGCATTTTTCCGTCCTCCGAACTACGACTCGCATAAACCATGAATTTAATCCGATGGCTTGATGGTGTTTTTAGTATCAAAAAAAGATCAAATAAATTTGTTCATCAGAAAAAAAAAAAAAAAAAAAAAGCTGATAATAACGAAATTTCCGTCCGTTTTATCGATAGAATTAAGACTGAAAAATCAGCCAAATATATATTTATGTAATCATCAACATAGTCACCATCCTTTTCAATGATGTTCTTATGTTTTTTTCAATTCCTTCTATTAGCTGACACTCTCCCTATATATATATATCTTGTTCAAATTTTCAATCGTTCATAAAATACTTTTTATTCATCCACTCAAGTTCAAATACATTTTTTTTTAACTTGTAGTGGATGACACTTGATGTTAATACAGTTTTTCAAATATTAATTCATACATTAAATTTAATTAATTTCAGTTTTTTTTTTTTTAGATTTAAGTTGCATATATCTACCAATAGATGGCACCAGATAAACTTAAAAAAAACGAATGAAAATTATTTATAAAGGACTTTCTGCAATATAGTGAAAAAAAAAATAGGAATTGACTTATTTTTTTTTTTTTTATATTACTTGTTTTATATAAAATTAATTTGGTCTTCAATGAAAAAAAAAAAAAAAAAACACTAAACTTCGTTTAAAGCTCTCCTCGTGAAATCATCCTAAGCCCAATCAAATCCAATTAAACTAGTCCAAATTATTCTACGAGCTTTTAAAAAAGCGATCATCTGTTAGAGCAAGGTCAAGAAATGGTTAAGAATAATCTTGCAGCCAAACTCTTCTGCTAGAAGCTTGGTTAATCCTTGCAGTGTGGGAGTTTGGCATTGTCATGCAGCTGGATAACTTCTATATCAGTATTCCTTTAATAACTTCTTCAAGAGTCAAGGAAATAATTTTTCCTGCAACAATGCTTATAAGTGTGGGCCTGAATGGCCGAGTGGCTAGCGCTCTGGCGCTCGGTACCACAGGTTTCGGGTTCGAGTCCCGGCGGGTGTCATGAATGTTTGTAGTGGTTCGGAATCCACTTTAAGCCGTAGGTCCCGGTCCTAATAAGATCGTAGAGCGTTGCGGGGGAATTGTTACTCCGCGTCCGTGGCTTATCTTCAAGCTACACGCGCCCCCTGTCTAGTGCAAAGTGAGTAACGTCTGTGCAGCGCTTGCCTTAAGGCATCCAAGACCAAGCTGTCTAAGTGTTTGCCAGCGGCATTAAAAAAAAATGCTTTTATGTGTCTTCGCTTCTGGTTATTGTTGGATATCCACCTAATACGCTCATGATAAACAATTCCTTTTTATCTCGCCCTACAATCGCAAGAGTAATCTTTGGATGCATACCAATTCCAGCCTGTTAAAATGAGTCCTTGACTGAAGGCCTTGATTAAACAACTGTCTTTTGCGCTTAACGTTATTATAGAGGTTTAACCAGTTTGTCACAGATAGTCGGAAATTAAAACTGTGTTATCATGCATAATTTTCCTTCAAAAATTAATCGGACAGAACTTTCATTATAACTCTATGTAATTTGATAAGTGCAACAAAAAAAAAAAAAAATTTCCCCCTATTTACACTAAGGATGAATAGACACGATAAATATGCAAGACCACAATCCTTTATTCTGGATCGAGGACGAGGAGGAAGAAGTTGGAAGTGTACGGATCTCCCCCTGGGGTGTTTTTTTCAATTCCTTCTATTAGCTCACACTCTCCCTACATATATCTTGTTCAAATTTTCAATCGTTCATAAAATATTTTTATTTTTCCACTCCAGTTCAAATACATTTTTTTTTTGAACTTGTAATGGATGACACTTGATGTGAAGACGGTTTTTCAAATATTAATTCATTAATTAAATTTAATTAATTATTTTTTGGTTTTTTTTTTTTAGATTTAAGTTGCATGTATCTACCAATAGATGGCGCCAGATAAACTTAAAAAAAAAAAATGAATGAAAATTATTTATAAAGGACTTCCTTTAATGTGAAAGAATTGACTTTAATTTTTTTTTTTTTATATTACTTGTTTCAAATTATTGAGGCTAGTCCACTGTAGTAAGAATGTCCTGTGTAATGTAAAATCTACCTTTTATTTTATTTATTTGTTGTTCTTCTGACAAATAATCTCTGATTGAAATGCCAGAAATTTAAATACTCCATAAAATAAAATTTTACATAGAGACTTATTTAACTGTATTTTTCCGCCTGAATATTGTTTTCTATAATAATAATTTGTTGAGGTTTTAAATGAATAAAAATTGAAAAAAAAAAAATCATGTAAATTTTTTAAAAAAATCATAAAAGAAGTTTTAAATAAAAAGGAATTTTTGTTAGAAAACTGTTTTGCTTTTTAAAGTTATTTTTTATTTTAAAGTTTTTTAGTTAATTTAGTTTAAATATAGTTATTTTTGTTATTTTGTATTAAATTTCACACTTTATTTAAAATTAGTATATAATTAAGAATGTTTTTTTTCGTTTATCATATTATTTTTTCATTGTTGAGGGAATAGCTGCTCCTTTAATGCAAATGTATATCGAAATTTTAAAAATTATTTTTACTTTTAATTGATGTTTTTGAGGATAAAACGGGAATATTACAATAAAAAAAATCGTAGATCTACTCCATTTATTAGTAACCATCCTAGTTTACGTAATTTTTTATCTGTATATATAGTATAGTGTAATTATCTCATACATAAATATACTTTGTCATCAAATCTAATGTACATGAATGCTTGTATTTTCCAGATCCATTGGTATCTTTGTCATGTTGTATCCTGTGTTTTTAACAGTTTATGGTTATTTTAAAATAACCCCAAGTAATGTGATAATCAAAACCAGGTAAATAGTCTTTTGAATACTGTGTTAATAATTATATTGATAAGCTTTTCTTCAATACATTTATGGAAGTTCAATGTTAGTTCATTAACTCGACCAGTGAGCTATGAACAACTTGGATGCCCACCGAATGGTTTTCAAATGATCGTAAATTAAGGGTGTAAAATCCAAAATTAAAATAAATTGACTATCCAAACTGAATATGCATATTAAGTAGACGAAAAAAAAAAAAAAGAGTTAATTTTTTTTTTTATTCTTAATAAATAGCAACAATGAATTAATTGATATGCCTGAAATATAATTAATTTGGTTAAATTCCTGTGCACTGAATGTATTATATTACTTTCAGCGTAAAATGCGGGCTAGAAAGAAGCACTTGCATTAATATATTCATATTTTTTTAAATAATTATTTATTTGTTTGTGTATAACCAATAGTCAAATTGCTCTAAGGCATTTAAAATAAGTTATTCATAGCTTTCATTTCTCTGGTTTGAAGGGCCCCAAAATCACAAATAATAATTAACTATCTCTGTGTTAAATACTAAAAGCAGGAAATATCGTTTTTGTCTGCTATAGTGGTTGTCAATTTGTGGGATGGAGTGAAAGATAAGCCGCTTTAAATTAGTTTCAAAATTTAAATAAATTAAAAGCATTTTGGGCCCTGATGGCCAGTGACTAGCGCTCTGGCTGTAGGACTGTAGAGCTTGGGTGTACGGCTGGCAACCCTACCCGGTAAAAAAGAAAACATCTCCTGCCAGTAGGCAGACGGCCTTGGCCCACCATGGGGCTGTTGCGCCAATAAGGAAGAAGAACAAGAAAAGTATTTTGCATGAACCTATGTTATTATTTTTATGAATTCTCAAATCACTGAACCGCAAACCACATTGTTTATTTGGTATTTCATAAAATAGTAAATATGCAATATTAAAATTTTGCCAATATGTATATAAAAAATAGAGTATAAAAAGGGTAAATCTATGACTTTGAAATTGTAAAAAAAATAAATATTTTCTCCATTTTAAGGAATAAAATTAATAGTAAATAGGATGTGTTACTTCTATTCTTTCAATTTAATACACGAAATCTGATAAACATAATCTTTCATTCACCCACATGAAAAAAAAAAAAAAAAAAAAAAAAAAAATCAAGAATCAGTTTTTTTAAAAGCGGTTTTATAGTATTGAAGAACATTTTTTTTTTTATACTAAAAACTCAAAAAGAACTTGTTTGAATTAAAATCTTAGAATTAATTTAGTTAGAATTAATCTTATTAATTTTCATTAAAGAAATAAAAATATTTAATTTAACCATTCGTATTGCACATTAAATCGAAATCTTAATTAGATACGTAGGAGTTATTTCTTAAAATATCTTCGATCTGAATCTTTTGGAAAAAAAAATTACAAGGGGTTATAGAATCAATTAACATGCTACTTGTAAAACTATTTTATTCATAACTCATCAGATAGAATTTTTTTGTACAATTCCATAATGTTTTCAATAATTTTCAAGTACTTTGTGTTTTTGTAATGTCTGATTACATATCATTTTTACATTTTATGAATAGAAGATTTTGTGAACAAACTTGAGAAATAATGATAATAATTTATTTTTATGGTATGCAGGATAATTGTGAGTGGATTATCAAGACTTATTTTGTAAAATAAAAACAAAGATCAAGAAAATAATACAAATTAATGAAAATAATGCGTATACAAATGTTAATAATGGAACATTGTCTAGTTGTTATGTTAATTTTTATGATATTTTGCAGAATTTTGAAACTATCGTTCCAATTGAATTTTAGTAGTTTTAAAAATTTATAACTATCTTTTGTTTAATTCAAACATACACTGAAGTGACAAAAGTCATGGGATAGCAATATGCAAATTTTCAGATGGCAGTAGCATCGCGTAGAACAGGTATAAATGCGCAGTGCTTTCGCAGAGCTTTCATTTCTGTTCAAGTTATTCATGTGAAGAGGTTTTGACGTGATGATGACCGCACGACGGGAATTAACAGACTTTGAACGCGGAATGTTAGTTGGAGATAGACGCATGGGTCATGCCATTTCGGAAATCGTTAGGGAATTCAACATTCCCAGATCCACTGTGTCAAGAGTGTGCCGAGAGTTTGAAATTTCAGGCATACACACCATCATGGACAGCGCAGTGGTCGACCGCCTGCACTTAACGACCGAGACCGGCGACGTCTACAAAGAGTCGTAAATTCTAACAGACAAGCAACACTGCGTCAAATAACCGCAGAAATCAATGTGGGACGTACAAGGGACTTGTCTGTTAGAACTGTGCGGAGAAATTTGGCTTTCTTGGGCTATTCCAGCAGAAGACCGACTCGAGTGCCTTTACTGACAGAACGACATCGCTTGCAGCGACTCTCGTGGGCACGTGAGCATATCGGTTGGTCCCTAGATGAATGGAAAACCGTGGCCTGTTCCGATGAGTCACGATTTCAGTTGGTAAGAGCTGATGGTAGGGTTCGAGTGTGGCGCAGACCCCACGAAGCCATGGATCCAAACTGTCAGCAAGGCACTGTTCAAGCTGGTGGTGGCTCCGTAATGGTGTGGGCTGTTTTTCATGGCATGGACTTGGTCCTCTGGTGCGACTGGACCGAACATTGACTGGAAATGCTTATGTTCAGCTACTTGGAGATCACTTGCAGCCATTCATGGACTTTATGCACCCAAACAACGATGGGATTTTTATGGATGACAATGCGCCATGTCACCGGGCCACAACTGTTCGCGATTGGTTTGAAGAACATTCTGGACAATTCAACGAATGATCTGGCCACCTAGATCGCCCGACATGAATCCCATCGAGCATTTATGGGACATCATCGAGAGGTCTGTTCGTGCCCAAAATCCGGCACCATCAACGCTTTCACAATTATGGACGTCTATCGAGACAGCATGGCTCAATATTCCTGCAGGAGACTTCCAACGACTTGTTGAGTCCATGCCACGTCGAGTTGCTGCACTTCTCGGGCGAAAGGAGGGCCGACACGATATTAAGAGGTATCCATGACTTTTGTCACTTCAGTGTATAATATTACAGAATTAAATACAGAAATAATCGTATAGATTCAGCATTAACTTAATTTTTCTTATTTCTTCATTATACATTTTATTCTACAATATATCTTCGTATTCGATTTTTTTTCAATCTCTATGATTATTGATAAATTTCTTTTTCTTTAAATTTACAGACCAACTGATTTATCAGAAATGTTTTCAGTATTCCCCGTACTAGGATTGGGATATCAGGTAAGTGTTTTATCTTTTTATTTTTGATTTTTAAATACTGGTTGTAATATATTACGTTCGTCTTACATGAAACAGTGCAGGGAAATATTAACCAAGATTGTTATTTCTTAATTTGTGTTTTTTCTGGTAATTGATTTTAATATTAACCTATCTATTAGTGCCACTGATCATAACAAAAATGAATTGACAAAGAATCATTAGGTGGGCTGCATCCAAACACTAGGCGAATTCACGTCACAAATAAAATATAGGTGCTATTTTTCCAGTGCTGTGTTTTCTAAATATGTGATTAACTATATAATCCTTTCTAATATAATTATCATTCCATTTTTGCCGTATTGGTGAGATTCCACTACCGACTAAACCGAAACTATGCATTAAAATGTGACAAATTATGCATAAGAAAAAAATGTAAGATGCAATCATTCGAATTTAATTTCGTCTCGAACACTTTTGGGAAAATTAATTTGAAAAATTCAATTCATTACAAATGTCAAATTATTTCAATAGAAGGATTTGTATCGTTAGAGTATCTAAATCATTTTGTTGTTAAACGATTTTTATAATAATATTTTAGTAATTCGAATTATTCAAATCACTAACATGGGATTCAAGATAATAATTTTAAATCACATGTTAGTGGTCCGAATAACTGTGAATCACATGTTAGTGGTCCGAATAACTGTGAATCACATGTTAGTGGTCCGAATAACTGTGAATCGCATGTTAGTGGTCCGAATAACTGTGAATCGCATGTTAGTGGTCCGAATAACTGTGAATCGCATGTTAGTGGTCCGAATAACTGTGAATCGCATGTTAGTGGTCCGAATAACTGTGAATCGCATGTTAGTGGTCCGAATAACTGTGAATCGCATGTTAGTGGTCCGAATAACTGTGAACCGCATGTTAGTGGTTCGAATAATTGTGAACCGCATGTTAGTGGTTCGAATAATTGTGAACCGCATGTTAAGTGGTTCGAATAACTGTGAATCAGATGTTAGTGGTTCGAATAATTTTGAATCACATGTTCAAATAAATTTTTAATATGATTCAAATTGGTTCAAACTATATATTACTGATTCGAGATTCGAATAATTTTTTTATGTATTTCGTGTTCATAATGATAATGAAGTTTTGTTCACCTACTTGAATCTCTGCTTGACTGTACAATGCTTTCTCGCAGTGCCAGGAGGTGGTGGTTCCCGTGTACTCGTGCATGCGCGAGCGCAACTTGTGGCAATTCACCAAGGCGAGCGTGCTGGCCATGGCTGCACTGATGGCGGTGTACTTCGTGACGGGGTGCTTCGGCTACCTGACATTTGGTGCGCACGTGGCGCACAACGTTATGAAGATGTACGACGCCCAGGACCCCTTCGTCATGGTCGGGGTGGCTGCCCTCATCGTCAAGATGGTCGCCACGTATCCAATCCTCGCTCTTTGCGGCAGGTTCGTTTTCTTTTTATTAATACGCTTTTATTAGTTTCGCCTGAATGTATGTATGTTTGTTTGTTAGTAACTGACTCTTTGGGCTCGATTTTGCCCTACTTTAAGCGATCAGATTGCATTTAAACGTTGTAGACTTATCAAGGACCGACGACACTAAAATATTTTGATAAGTATATTATCTCATCATGATTAGGATCGCCAAGATGAGTGGTTTTATCCTAACTTATGAAGAGCAATTTAACCCATGTAGAATGAAAATATTCAGTAAAGACACTCAAACCTACGTGTGACAACGGATAACGCACCGGACTACGGAGAGATTCACTGTTCGAATTCTGGCTGGCTCGACCTATTCGCATTTAGCCTTTTTTTACTCACAATTGCATTATTGTAAGAACCAGTCCTCCGTACCGGGACCTCATTTAAATATTATAGTTTAAAAACACGCTTTTAGAGTTAATCAAACTAAAAAGTAAAAAATAATTGTTAACATAAGAATAAAATGACTGACGAGAAAATGAATGTCACTGTTCTAAAAGCGTGGGGTGTTCGATATCAATCGTTAATCATTTTTCACTAGTTTCATTCCGAAATGCAGAGTTAGTTTAAAAATGTCATACAAAGCATCCCACGCTTTTAGAATGTGACGTTCATTTCTCGTCAGTCATTTTATTCTTATGTTAACAATTATTTTTTACTTTTAGTTTGATTAATTCTAAAAGCGTGTTTTTAGTTTTTTAAACTATTATTTTTTTTTTCAAATCCAATAGTGTAGCTCAATCACTTTCTCAATAAATGTAATGAATGTACTCATGCAAAGTTTTTATTTCTGTTGATAAAACTTTTCCAAATATGAGTAACCTCACCCTCTTCGAAAAAAAGTTTTTCTTAGTAAGAAAAAAATATTATATTAAATAATAAATTTTATTAAAATAAATATATAAATATTATATTAAAATATTATTCTTAAATAAAAAAGAATATTAAATTAAATATTAAATTTTCTTAAATTTATTAATTCCATTATATGTCTAGAGCATATACGAGAAGTCTGTCAAAGTCGTGTGATTACTCGTCTCACCACCTCCTGCCACTGATTAGTACGTGAGTTGAACAAAAAATTCGAGACCTTGAAATCAAAATTCTGGATCATCACAGATACAACTAATATAAAGAATTTACATTACGAATAACTAAATGCTTCCGATTATATAAAACATTTTTGACAGATAAACCTGTAGAACACCTATTACATAGGCGAATTTTTAATAATAAATAATGAATTCTGTAATTTATGTTGAATCTTATTGTTTAATTTGCCCATTGTTATATTTTTATCATTGTTTTTAATATAACTAATTGTTGTTGTTGTTATCGTGTCCATGTATTTAAAAATATAATTATCAATGTTAAATCAAGTCAAAAGTCTTCTCGATAGCGGCTGCAAGCAATGGCGCCGCTTCACTATACAGGACTTCTCTTAAGTTGGCATCGATTGGCGCCCTACTCAATTGCAAAACATGGGGAGAAAGTGCTGGGCACTCAAGAATGTGCTTAGGTGTTAGGAAAGCGTTGCAGCAATTTCTGCAGGGGGATGGATTCCTGGTCTTGTCTGGGAGAATCTGTAATATAAACTAATTATTATTTGCATTTAAAAATATAATTTTTTAAAAAGAATCCGTGACCTGTGAAACTAAAAATAAACAAAGGGTATTTAAACTTCTTCAGTTATCCCATAGAAAAAGTCTAGTGAATCCTTTTGAATTGATTCTCAACCTAATAGGTTCTTTTTGAATGTGTGTTGGGTACTGAAAGTGCAGCGTTTTTCTGTTTCTGTGCAGGGGACGCGGCGGCGGGCATCTACGCTGAGCTGCGCGGCCTCAAGCCCACCGAGTTCGCGGCGACGGAGAAGGGACGTCGGTACGTGGTGGCTGCTGTCTGGTTTGCCAGCTCCCTCCTGCTGGCCGTCTTCACGCAGAGCATCGGGGTGGTCATCAAGTACCTGGGTTCCGTCGCTTCCGCCAACATCTTCATCTACCCGGGTGAGTCCACCCTTCTCTTATGTCATATTCCTGATTTTACATCATTTTTTTTTTTTGTTTGATCTTGAAATTGCTTTTTTAGTATTTTAACCATTTCTAAATTGACTCGTTTTTACCTCTTTATACCTATGACAATTATTTTACTTTTAATCAGAATTAAAAAAAAAAAAAAAAAAAACTTGGCGCAGCATAGCCAAATCTGGCTTTTCAATTTTTGCAAAAATATTGAAATCACATGATGCAATTTTCAAATGCCAGTCATTTCAAGCCTGTAGAGGGCACTTGTACAAAATAGGTACGCAGGGTATCTCGTACCCAGTTTTATTTGTTGCAATTTTTTATAACTTATAGTGTGTACACAAAAAAAAAACATAAAAAAAGGAAAATACAATTATATTTAAAAAAATTAATATACAATTAACACATACGTTGTACTTTTTTGCTGGTACATGCCATATGCTCCATCTATATATCTATCTATATTTTATATTTGCCGTTTTCGCAAGTAAAAATTAGGTTTTTATTAGGACATTCCAGGTATATTTCATAATCGCTTTTTATTGGGGATGTTCCATTTTTCCGGCCTCCATGGTTTGAAATTATCACCTTCTCCAGGGCAATGTCTGGATGGTATTTTGCACATTTTGTTCCAGCACAAGTCTCCCAATATTATTCTTACCCAACATTATAATATGATCCACTTATGTATAATAGATACATGTTATCAAGTCTTATAATTACAAAACAATACGCAGAACTTTCATTACAATTTTATGTATCAAGTCATACTTTATTTTCTATCGTTGATTGACAAGCATTTGAGAAGTTACGGAATTCTAAATGAATACTTTCCAAATATAAAACCATTGGAATTTTTCATGTTGAGTGGGTTATGTTTATTGTACAAATTTGCAGAAACTAAACAGAATATTCCAGGTGCTATTAATTGCTTTTTTACTCTTTAAATGCATGACACAGAATCGAGTATCGTAGGGGTTTTAATAAGAACAACCAAGAGGTCTCTCATCGAAATTTATGGACCTTTCTGTTCCAGCACAATCCTTCCAATATTATACTTACTCTTAATATTATTATAGGATTCACTGATGTATCGTAGATCACATTGTAAGTTATTACACTGTATTACATTGAACGTTAGTACAAGCATTTTACTTCTATCTATTCTAGATTTTTTTACGTGATTTGGTTCAATAATTCTTTTACATCTTGCAGTGCCTCTGACTTTATGCTGTAAGGGGAAAGTGTAAGAGTTGTAAAGGAAATATCCACCAATGTTTGAAATACGAGAAATGATTTTAGAAGCTCCTCATTGGATGAAAATTAAAAAAAAAAATTTTTATTAAATATAAAAGTCATGCAAAATGCTGTCCACAGCTTTAAACGTAAATGTTGTGTAGGATTTTAGATAAAAAAAATATATCCGCTGCTAATGAACTTTTAAAAATCAGATAAAGCAGAGTTATCAGCTGTTTCGTAGGAAAGTTAATATTCAACTTTAGATATAGTTATTAATATATACCTATTCAAGGCTCTAAATAAGACTTGGGCCATCGCGCTTTTACTAGAATTAAAGTCCTTATGTCGAATCACAGTTTGAGAAATGACTTCAAAAGCTGGAATTCTCATGCCTTCTCTTCATACCTGAAATGGCCTGACCATCAAGGTCCTATATAGATGGTTTACAAAGAAATCAACTGTAAATTTGAGAGTAAATTTACGTTCATTACTTTTATGTTTCAGTTATAGATATCGGAGAAGCTATAATTTTTTCTTAATTTTTGTACATTAAAAAATCCATAATGCTAAAAAAATTTCTAAAGGAATGAGCCGTGACACTTTAAGGGATACTTGAGCTAATTAAGTATTTGTAAAGAAGCGAAAATTGTATTTTATATAAGTAGTAGTAACACTCAGTTTCCACTGGAGTGGGGCCCTGATGGCCAATTAGCTAGCGCTCTGGCCTTTGGTACCACAGGCTTCAGGTTCGAATATTAGCGGTGGCATGGATGTTTGTGAGTGGTTCGGAATCCACGTTAAACTGTAGGTCTCGGTCTAATTAGCCCAAAGTGTACGGGAGTGTACAAAATGACCATAGAGCTTACAAACCAAACCAAAACCCACCGGAGTGGGCAGGGGAGGAACCATTTGAATAGCGTAAACGGAAAACATTATAGCCTATATGGATGGTCTGCAGAGAAAGCAACTATCAAGATAAAAGTCGGCCGCGGAATGAATTAAATTTAACAAAAGTGTTAAAAGTGCAAACCAGGGAAAAAAAAGTATGAGATTTTCAGATGTGTTAAGTTGGTAAAAATTATTTTATATTAACTTACAATTAATAAGTTATAATTAATTATATTATCTTCTGCATAACGAGAATCTCATTAATCTTTGTCTTTTTAGGAATCTGCCTGTTGCAAATGGTTCTGAAGCTGGATCCTGACATGAACCGTCGCAGGAGCCACTACCTGATAGCCTACGCTATCCTCATCACAGGGATAGGCGCTTTCTGCGTAGGGGTGGTCCTCTTTGAGGCCATTCTTAGCAGGGGCGGCGAGACTCGTGTCGATCTCTGCCACCTCTCTCTCAACACAACACTCTCCTCCTGAACTCGTTCCTGAATCGTTATGACTACTAATGAATTCGTTCCGTTAATTACGGATCTTATTTAAAATGTACAGTTTTTTTGTGTTGGTTCTTTATGCTTGTAAAAAATGCCTTAGAAAATCTGAGATGACGGATTATTTTTTTAATATAACAGCTGAACAATTATTAAAAGCAAAACTGAAAATGTGTTTTACATCCCTGCTAAGTTATCAGTTGCAGGATTTATTGATAAAAAGGGTTATTTCTGGAATCAATCAATCAAGAATAGAAAAGTCTAAATCGAAAGCTTGCATTCGTGTGGTATTCCGAAATGAGAATTTCCTTTGCGCTTTGATCTTTTTTAATTTTACTTATTTCTCTCAATAGACAATTTTTAATGAAGTGAGAAAAAAAGATGCTATAAAATTTCCATTATTTAATATAAAATGAATCTTAAAAATTTGAAATAGCGCTTTAAATAGGGTTGATATGGTATATTGAAAGATCATTAACACAGCTGAATATATATGCATGCTTTTTTATGTTAATGCATTGAATTTTTTTATGTTTATATTTAATCTATCACTAGCAACCAATACAAATAAGGATATTTCGTTTGCTTATGATCTTTGTCTATTTTTAGTAAATGCTATTTACAGCATTAAAAACTATGCGTAAAATTGCCATTGCATTGATAACTGAAGAACCTGCAATTGCAAAGTCTTGTTTCCGACCAGATAATTTTCAAGATAATTCAAATGGTAATTCTTCCACCAAATTGCTGTTTTTACTATGTATATATGACTTTTCGTCCTTCCAGATTTAGTCAAATGCTTTATTGATAGAAACAAATAACTGGGTGACGAACAGTTTGAAGCACAAGTGACTGACATGCGATAAGGTCAATAAAAATACATTATACATAGATGCAAGTATCTTATCGTCTAAATGTAAAAAAAACTGTTCAACGAAGTCCTTATTGAACGTATTTATATAAAATATAATAGCGTTATATAAGTTTTATATGAATCCTTCTCATGATGGCTTGAAGCGTTTCTCTGCATCTAGTCCTGTGAAGAGTATGTCCAATTGTTATTTTCATCCGACAATCTTTACCACAAAGCGAATTTGAAAAGTAGGGATTTCTTCACATGAAGCTATTTACTTGATGATAATGAACCTAAAATGCTTTAGCTTCGTAATTTTTGTGCTAGAGGACATTGTGAACGATCTTTGTGAACATTACGTAACAAAATGTGAACGAGTTAACTAGCACTGCAGACAATGATGTCAATTTTTGTGACTTATATGAATGTAATATTATGTAAATGAAACGAATTAGGTGTTTTCTGGGCGAGTGATTTGTTTTATAAGATGTTCAAGAAAAGTGAGTTTCCATTGCAAATGTGTCTTCTAACTTATAAGAATGAAGCCTTCCAAGTGTGATAACTATTTATTTATGTTTTGTTGAATCTCGTGTATCTATAACTTGTTAGCAATTGTGAGTTTAATAAATAATGTAAGATTTTTTATTTGTTCTGAATGAGATATCAGGTAATCGAAAATTACTTATTTCAATGATTAAAAAATAAAAAAACATATAGTAGGAATAAAATCATGGTGACATAATAAATATCTTGGACATCGTTTACTAGCCCTTTGTTTTAGAATTGTCATTGCAGTGCTACTGAAGACATTTTAATTTATCCTCAAGAACTTTAAAAGGCTGGGCGAAAAGGCGAATTTATTGTATAGAATGCACGTGATGTGTTATTTTTAGATAAAATAACGATTATAGTTCAGATATTTTGAAAAGTGATATTTAAATGAATTTTTGTGTTCATACAAAAATTGTCATTTGAAAATACTTCACAGTAATTTTGATAGAATAAGGCTTAGTTACATTCGTATTTTTATTGTGGTCATATTTGAAAATTTGTTATGAAACATTCAAGTTCTGATTTCAAAATTATCCTCTGAAATAGCTTTAGATTGAAAATTTATTGTTATTACTATTGTATTACCTTTATTTAAAAAAGAATGTAAAAAGGACAGATAAATAATTTTGCCACAAATGTCAAACTTGAATGTTGTGATATAATTGACCATCATTATTTATATGAATTGTATTTACAGTACTGTTCTCAGTGCATTGTATATTTCTTAGTGTAATTAAAAATTTGGTACATACACAAAAAAGCTTTATATGCTTTCCATAAATTTCATGCCTTAGTAGCAATGACATTTACTACTAACAACACGAGTCATCTTGAAGAACTACCATTCTTCGCTTCACTCTATTTTACTGTTCCGTGCACTAAAACTTTGAAAAAAAAAAAAGACATTTATGTGAATTTTATTAAGTGATGTACAATATAGCATTTATTATACTCATTTCAGGTCAGAGTTTAAAAAAAAATGTATAAGTTTTTATTTTCATCTAGATACGTCATTTTTTTTGCTTATTTGATTGGTTTTTCGTATTTTAATGACTTGATGCATGTCACTGTCCCCAAGAATCAATCTTAATGATTCATTCATAAGACCAAATGTAATCGTATCTCATATTTAAAAGAAACAAATATGAAACTAAGTAATTAAAATGTATATGTATATCCTCGGGTATTTTTAATTTTGAATTGTTCAAGGCAAACAAGAGCTCACTCGTGACATCGTAAGTACGGCAACAGTCATTCTATCGCGATTCCATTTTTATTTTACCGACACTTGATGGCCTTCAGGAACCAAAAATGGGTGAAGAGTTATGTTTCATTGGCTGCTTATAACCACTTATATTGACTTCCCATTATTTTGTTTTTCAAAATAAAAAAATAGTTTTTAGTGATAATATCTATCATATGATGATCTCGAAAACTCTGCCCATAAATCGGAGAATTGTCGTTCTGATTCAAATCCGAAAGGATAAATGTTATATTTAAATTCCATTATTAAAAATTGATAAAGCGGGCTAAAAATAATATTAATTCTGATTGTAACTAACTCCCTGGAACTACAGCCCATGGGGGCCAAGGCCGTCTGCTTACTGGCCGAGCGACCTGGGTGCCAACTGGCTAGCGCTCTGTCCTTTGGTATCACAGGCTCCAAGTTCAAATCCTGGCGGTGGCATGGATGTTTAATTGTTCGGAATCCACGTTAAATTGTAGGTTCCAGTCTGTTTAGCCCTCGTGTGCACAAAATAATTGTAGAGCGACAAGCCAAACCAACTTATTGGCAGATTTCGAGATAGGAGATGGTTTCTTTCAGGGTATGCCCCTATGCCCAACAGTGGTATTAGACCGGGGCCTATTTGTTTAAAGTGGATTCCCAATCACTACAAGCCTCCATGGCCCCAGGACTCGAACCCGAAACCTGTATCACCGTGATCCAGAGCACTAGTCACTCAGCCATCAGGTTCCCTAAACAAAATTGTATCTGATGTAATTTTATCCATTCATTTAACCATCCAGAATGAGAAGCCCATTACGAGTAAATCTCATTGAAGTCTTTAACTAGAAATTTCTGTTGTTAAAACATGAATTTCATTTAGGAGAAACTGTAGAAACTGAACTCATATAAAATTTTAAATTTAAATCTTTTCCAATATTTTGGAAGCTACACATTATTCATTATTCTGGGACTACAATTTTTATTAATTCCATTGAATTGGTTTTAAAAGAGGGCTAATAATTTCTAGAGAAATTTATGAAGCTTTTAAAAAGTCAACATAAATTGCTATGGCATTACTTTTAAAAAAAAATTAATTTCTATGGAAATATTCTCGTTTAAAACTCATTTTATTTTTGTTGCATTTTTACCGAAACTTTTTGTAATGTAATAAAAATTGTAATTTTTTTTTTTCAAACTTTTTTCTTTCATAAAATTCAAAAATCCCACTTTTATCATTTTTAGAGTAAGATTAATGAATATCACATTGCTGCAACATCGTACTGCATGCTGAAATGTGTACGGTATGCCACAAAATACTTAATGGTGCTAATGTTCCATTCTACCTCTATATTCAGTTTCTAGAAAAAAAAATGGAAGGAATTTTTTTTTTTCAAATAAAGCACTTGACCTTTTATCAGCAGAGGTTGATTTGTGAATATCTAAAACGCACGAAGAGAATTTTAACGACTCTCGTTAGATAAAAAAATTAGAAATACTTAGTAGTTGTGTTGATATTTTTGGAGTCTCGATCGACATTATGGAAGATTTTTTCAATTTCCTATTCCACATACTATTCTGTTATTTTAAAGGAAAGATTAGCAACAAATTATTTATATTATACACACATGATTAATATTTTAAATATAAAACAAACTCAAATGCTACTTACGCTTTTTAAAAAAAACTTTATAAAATTTCGACAGAATTAAGAAGTTTAAAAAAATAGTTAGATTTAAAAATTATTCAGGTATTCTGTGCCTAAATATTTAAAGGCTTTTCCTCTAGAATATTATTATAGAATTTAATAAAATAGAAAACTAAAATGCAAGTAATGACGTTGATGAATTATTGAAATTTTTATTCTTGGACCTTAGATCACAGAACGTGTCACTATGATGAGTAAATATTTTTGTAATGTTTTTGATTTCTAATTCAGGGCAATAACCGATTCGCCTTTCTGTAGACACAACAATCGTAGCTCAAAAGAGCAATACATTAAGAAAAGAAAGTGTTTCTTCTGCTGTAGGATTGATATCAACCAAAAATAAAAATATACCACATTGGTTTTTATGTGAATCACCAGATTACTTTAGTTATTGGTAATTTTTTTTTCATGAATATTCAATTAACTTATATTTAGACCAGTGATTCTCAAATTAATATTTGCCTTGTTGTATTCCAAAGAAATACATGTTCAGATATAAAAAATAAATATTGTAGCTTTCTTGTCAATTTTCCTGTTCAAATATAGCTTTCATTACCACCTTACCATTTCAATCACCTTTCTTGACGCTTTTTTTTCTTTCTTCATATAAAAAGTCGCCAAACAGTGATAATGAGCCAAAGAAAATTCCTGAGGAACCAAGAGTAGTAACTTTTGTGGTGGGACACTAAAGGCGTGTGATATGAGATGTTTTTAGTTATTTAAATTTAAACACAAATTTCCATTGCAGCCTATAAAAACTCCGTGTCTCTCTGGCGGTTTCATGGGTGCTTGTGAAGGGTTCGGAATCCACGTTAAACTGTAGGTCCCTGTCTAATTAGCCGGAAAGTGTGCACAAAATAACAGTAGAGCTACAAACCAAATCAACCCTCCGTGTCTCTGGAGTTAGTAAAATATAAACTGTGAATTGTTTATAGCGGATGTGATGTTGTTATCGATATTACTTATTTCAAAAGTGGATGTTATGTGTATATATTTCTATTCAGATCAATACACCTGAATAAAATGTATAGATTTCTCAAAGGAACCGTGAGTATTGAAGAATTAGAATCTGAAGTAAACAAAATTGTGCAAGAACAAGGAAATTGTGGTCTTATTGCAAATATAATGAAAGTTTAGTCTTGGACTGGTAGTGATGATCATACTTTGCCGATATGTTTAGTATGTAGATATAAAAAATAAATGAATCAATACTTTATAACAAATTGAGCAAACATTTTAATACAATGAACTCCAGATTTACAAGATAAATTTATTTTTTTTTGAAGAGATTGTCTGAACAGCTTTTAAAAGCTGCAAATTCCTTTAAAAATATAATGATTGTTTTTTATAAAGCTTAAATCATTTCTTATCAGGTGTCACAACTCACATAATGAAAGCTTGTACTTTAGGTGAATCACTTATTATGCCTGCATGCAGAAAAATGGTCATGACAATGATAAGAAATGTAGCAATAGAAATCAGCGAGATTCCTCTTTCCAACGATACAGTTAACAAGTGCATAATAGAAATGTCTTCTGATATTGTGAGAAATGAATGCAGCAGTAAATTTATGTATTCAAATTTTTGCTTTGCAAGTCGACGAGTCAAAAAACATTACCAACAAGGACAACTCTTAGCATTTTCCGTTTTATTAATAATGATAAAATATTAAATCTTTTTGCAAATAAGTGTATTTACAACAAGTGGGAATATTTTTAACATTTTGAATAATTATCTTGACAAATGGCACTTAACATGGAAGTCGTGTATAGGCATTTGTACAGATGGAGTCCCTTCCATGGTGAGGTTGTGTTAATGGTCTTGCATCTTTAATTTAAAAAAAATGAGTATGTTATCGTAACTCAATGCTTTCTTCTTAGGGGGGGCCGTGATGACAAAAACAGAAGTTTTACATCAAATAGTTCAGATGGTAAACTTGCCCGGCTCGTGGCTCAGTGGCAATGCGCGCCGCTGCTGAGCAGTAGCCTGCAGCGGATGGAACCTCCGCCCTTTGTTGTAGACACTTTTCAAAAAAAAACGATGGCTTTTGTGATGTTCCATCCTCCTGCTTCGTGAGTCGGACTACCTGGCGGTAGTTTCCCGGTTTTAACTCCCTTATGATACGCAAATGCGGAGTTGTCCCATCTAAAAGTCTTCACGATTGTAAGGTGGGAATGTTTTCCAATTCATTTTTTTTTTTTCAGTGTAAAAAGTTTTCTGTTGCAAATTTTTTTTCGCACATCCAGTGACTCAATAGTTTGTTTGTAATTGCTTTTCTGTTTCATTAAGTGACTAAAAACTATAAGGCTAAAAACAGTGGCAAGAGAAAAAATGAACATTTGATAACTGTAAAATTTCAAAGATGACTAAAAACTATGAATTCCTTCGATATCTAGAAGAGAAACCAACTTTCAGCTCGATGATTACTTTCTCCTTCAAACCACCCATATAACGTCGAGGCGCAAATGATCAAACCGTCTCTTACAAGAATAAAAAAAAGTTTGGTATTTCTGACCGAGGAGTCATTTTCTGTCACGTAAGTGGGACTACAAGACCACGTAACAATCTACGTCTTATAACAGAAATTCAATGACCCATTCAGTATTTTGAACTTTACTCGGATTTTAGTGACATCCATCACTGAAAGCATGCAAAGGGGGCTGGATTAGTTAACGTGGCACTGTGTTAATGTTGCTGGATGAGTTAGTGTGGTGATAACATTGAGAGATGACGCCTCGGGTTGATCTTCTTCTGATTGCTGAGGTGGATCTTCTTAGCCCTGCCCTGGGGCTGGAGTTTCCTTCTGAACCTGCGATAGGCGTTCTCGGCGGCGACCAGCAGTAGTCCCGCTATCGTCCCCAGCAGCAGAAAGTAGAAGGGCCCTTGCAGGTCCTCCAGGTTGACCTCCCTCTGTCCGGGCAGCACGCGCTCGATAGAGTAGCACTCGCCCCGCCTCGAGCTGTACTGGTTGCGCCAGTGGTGGAGCACCCCGCTCTCGCGCATCTGCTGGATTCTGGAAAGACCGAACAGCACTTGTAAGAGGATGTCTCCCAAATGAAATATGTTCGTTGTTAAAGTCAGGCTTCACCCAACTTCTTTTACCATAGTATATACCCCTCAAGGCTTTTCAACGATCTCCTTTATTTTATCATTATTATAAGTAGATTCAAAATAAAATTTGTTTTTTTCCCCTTTTGAAAGTTTTTTTTACATGCATACGGTGTTCTTGAAATTGAACATTTAAAATAAAATATAAACGTTTTACTTAAAAATGAACATTTGATAAAAGAAATATTACGTAAAAATGTTACGTAACATTTATGATATATAATATTTTAATATTCTGACGTAATATTACGTTTATGAAATCTAATTCAAAGCAAAATCATAAAAATAAGTTACAAAGATTATATTATTATTGCCTTCCTCGGTTTCAGCCCCATACTTCATATTATTATGTAGTCGTTCATGATTGAAGCAAATCGAGTAAAAATTAAAAATTAGATCTAATTATATTTTCTACCGGCCATTATAATTTTACGTCGACTACTTCCATGATCACTGATTTAATTGATAATATAAAAGCAATTTAAAAGTATTACTCGGTTAGGTGTTAAAAAATTTGGTACTTATATACGGAGACTAACGACTGGAGAAAAGTCAAATGATTAAATTTAATGTGTCTCAATATTAAATCCCAACAAAAATTTTCATCGTCTTTCGAAGTGTGTGTTATAAATGTTACCATCATATAAATAATTTTTGTTTTTGCATACTGAGACTGATTTGAATGAAATGAAAAGTGTTGCAATACTTCTTAAGCGACTGACGTCCTCCCTATAGCCCTGACTCAGCACTCGTGACTTTCATTTCTTTTGGCATTGGAGATGACTCAAGCAAAAGATCGGACACTCTGAAGCCTACCTGGTTTTCATTGATGGTTTGCTCTATCCCCATCCCTAGTATATTTATAATCGCGATTTTGTGCTAAAAAGCTATGTTTACCATTGCCTCACTTTTTGTTTCCTTATATCTGCCAATGGAAAAAATCTGCCCCAGAGAGGTTTTTACCAGACTGTAATATGTTAGAATTTATAAAGGCATTTATTTTTTATGAACTCATTTATCGTCGTTGCATAAAGGAATAAACGGATACCGAAGAATTCAAATGATTAATATACTGATCTGATGCCAGAGCAACGATAACTGCAGAATATCCTTGGGGGCGAGTGGTGATTCTACCATTTACCCACATTCTTAACCTTTTATTTGGAAAAACATAGAAATATAACTCCTACAGCTCACTTCCATGAACTCAAGAGAAAATGTTCTGGATTATGAAAATAACATCCCCATCCCTAGTATAATACGAGATTCTCCGGTTTTGCATTGCTTTTCGTTTACCTCAGATAAAAGAAATCTACCACCAGGCCTTTCCCAAGCTTCTTAATAGGTTAGAATTGAAGAAAAATACAAATATATTTGGTTGAACTCACTCGTCGTTGAGGGGCCAGGAGTTTCTTGTACACCTCTACATCTGATTGCTGGATGGGACATGGGAAAGGAAATGAATTCGATTATAAGATGAATTGAAGAACATTAATACTAAATTTGCCGACTCGTTGCCAAGTGGTAATGTTTGTGCCATTAGTTCTCTTGTACACCTCGACATCTGATTGCTGGATGGGACAGGAAAGGAAATGAATTCGATTATAAGATGAATTGAAGAACATTAATACTAAATTTCCCGACTCGTTGCCAAGTGGTAATGTGTGCCATTAGTTTAAAAATAAGAATAAAAGTATTTCTGTTAATCTTTGTGATGCTGGTACTGCTTTCAGTAAAAAAGGAGACTGGATGGGAATTGAAATAGCATATCAAAGCATCATCTAGTATCGACAATTCATTTTATTTTATTAATCAATATATTCAGTATGAGTAAAAATTTCTAACAACACCCCTTTCTTTCCTTTTCTAAAAATAATCTCTCTTTTAATATAAAATTTTAAGAAAAGAAAAAAAATCAAAATGTTCTTATTTAATTGAGGCCTGTATATTGAATTAGAAAATTCATTTTCTCTACATAAAAAAAATTCAGCGCAATTATTTGATACAGAAAATATAATACAAAAAATAATATTTCTCTTGCAAAATCTCCCAATAAATATATTATATTTTACAATACAAATTATTGTGTTGGTTGTATAGTTACACTTACCACACATTGTGAAATTAAAGGGAGTAAATTTAATGGTTAAAAGTTGCGTTAATTTATATTAGAATTAACCTTTAATACCGTTGATGAAAATAATTTTTTTTCTCATCTCTAGTACTTGGTCTATTCTGCAGTACACTTGCTGGCGGCCTGATGGTCAATTGATTAGCGCCCTCTCATTTGGTATCACAGGCTTCAGGCTCGAATATTGGCGGAATTCACGTTAAACTGTAGGTCCCGATTTAATTAGCCCGAAGTGTATAAAAAAATGACCGTAGAGCCACAAACCGAACTAGTGCTTTAGGGAGAAATTAGTGCAACCACGAGTTTACTCTATCTTATATTGTATTTTTAATGCATACAATATAAGATAGTATAGTCTGATTGTCGCAAGTGTGAATGTATTAAAGTATGATATGGTTCTATTGAAATCATGTCAAAACTAAGTGTCATCATAGAAAGAGTAATATTCTAAAGTCTTCACGGATTGGAACGTTCCGTACCATTTAGAATGGAATATTCATTTTGTTTCTTTTTTGCCCACCAATTTTGTTTAAAAGCATTATGGCAAGACAGTTTTTTTCTCAAAAAGTAAACCCGAAGGGCATTGCATGGAGTTTACGCGGTACTGACTTTGGGAACCATCGTCTTAACAGATATCGCACTATCACAAACAGAACAAATTGGTTCCGAGTGAAGCAAATGAAAGTGTGTTGTAATGCTTGTTGTAAGACCAACTGGAAATCTAGGAAAAATCAAGTGGGGATTACAGAGAGAAGAGTACCTCGAAATCCTCGAGAACTGGACATCCCTCTTTGATAGTGAGAGTAACGGTCTTGTGGACGGAGAGATCTTCCAGTGATTTCACGACGAAGGTGGTCTCGGGGAAGGCGAGGAACGCGATCAGATTGGCGCTGTACGTCGTCGTGATCACCAACACAGAAAGCCACCAAGTGGCCAGGAGCAGACGCCCAGAAGACATCGCCGGCAAGTGCGTAGCACCTGAAAAAAAAAAAAAAATAGGGAAAACTCGCAAACTGTTTTATTGAAATCATTCATTCAAACAAAATTTCAGTAAAAACTCTGTTTAATCTGCACGGAATGGTGTTCAAAATCACTAAATGAAATATTTCAGTTGCTGAGATGGTTTAGCTGCACTTCCAACAATTTTTGGGTACGAAGAGATTCAAGGTATTAGGTTTGGTGACAAAGTCCGTGTGGATCATGGGTTGCAATAGCCCCACTGTAGCCCATGTATGTCGTTAAAGGAGAATAAAATAATGTTGATAAATAATGCCTGGGGTATACCAGGGTGGTGTAAAGTCATACTTCTCCCTTTGGATGCCCCATGTCTATGTCGCAAGGTCAAGGACAAAAAATAAGCTGCATTTTTTTCCTTTTATCATGACTCATCTTTTAAGACATGAGTACATGGATTTTGTCTAGAAGTTACTGTCGACCAAGTGGGATAAGAACAAAAAACAACAGGTTTGGTACATACATAGTTTCCAGTATATGTATATATGACATTAAAGAGGTAATAAAAAAAAATGTAGCTACATTTCGAACTAAAATGAGAAAACTCAATAAAAAAGAACCTGTTGCCTGACCCTGACCATCCATACCTGATAACTTGATACACCTACATAATTTTCCCATGAATTTCGTATGTAGAAAGGAAAAATCAAAAGAATTTTTACCAGTAAATTTTCGGAAAAGCGGCCGCGGCCGATCTTCGGTGTCCTCTTCACGTACTTTCTTTTTTGTGAAAAGGCACCAAGCTTTGCTATCGATAACATCCGTGCAAGCTAGTTAAGAATTCCAAACAATGGTTTCTCAGACTCATGGCCTAGTTCGGGTTCGAATCCATTGATGCAGTCACTGATTTCGAAATGTAGATGATTGTTGCAGCATGTATAAAATGTCTCGCATATGGGTCAGTAACCCTTACAATCTTACCTGAAAGGCAATGCAGCTTCATCGCCTATGGGTTGATCGTAGCATACAAAGTGAACATAAGGCTCGCCGATATATCATGAAAAAGCAATGTTAATTCGCGACGTTTATGTATATTGATGAAGTGGTCAGCTTCCGAAAACAGACTAGGATCTAATGACATTTTTATATAATGATGATATTGGTAGTGATATGCATACAGCAAATATAGGATCTGGTGACATTTCTCTGCTATTAATAACTGTTATAGTAATAAAGTATTGAAGAGGGTAAACAAACCTTTTGGATTTCTACAAGCAAATATGGGCTTTTTCAATCTATAATTGCATTTGGTCATAATAGATGCACCTTTTGCTGTAATAATTACTGCCTACGAATTAGAATAATGAGTCCTCCAATTACAGCTGATTTTGTCTTCTAGTCATTAAGAAATGCAGTGAAAATAAAGAATTCTGCTCATCCCAAGTGTAAGGTTTAATTATTATTAATATATAACCGCGGGAGTGAGTTATAACTGGTAACCGTGACTTTAACTGTGTGGTCCAGTGCGGTAAGCAGTTGCGGTGAGATCTACAGACCACTAGGTGAACGCTAGTAGCGTCAGATCGAAACAGACGGTCAGAGACCGGCTCTTGGTTTTTAAATATTAATACCATTGTAAGAGGCATAGGGTGTCGTGTGTATGTATGTACTAATATTGTAAATAAAAATGTAAATAGAAAAAGAGATATTGGTATTTCATCCTGACACAACTGGCTGCTAGCACAGCAGCTTTCACAAGGATTTTCTGGACCACAGGTTAAGAACATTTGTTCTTGATGGAGTAGTTCTTGAAACCTTCACCTTGCTGCAGTAAGATCCCGAAGATGAGCCACAGGCACCTGGGGAAGGAGCGGAGCTTCTCCTTCATGTTCCTTGGTCCGCAATACCGGGTGCTGACGACGGTCATCTTGCACAGGACGTAGCTCAGAACAAGAGCAGTGAAGAACAGTGCTAACCAGACCTGAAAAAATAACCATTGTATAAAGAAGTTCCAACAAAGGTTCCGTCCGTTTTTTTACCGATTTAAATAAAACTGAGAACTTAATCAAAACTTTATTTACTCTCGAATACTTGTGATACTTGCATGTCTTAGTGCAATTTAATTTCCATCAATTACAAAGCCCTAACTGCAAAAAGTAAACATTTTACGAACTAAACGCATGAGCTTATTTCACAATTTGATTTATTGAATAAAATAATTTTCTAAAACATGATTTACTTTATTATTCTGGATAACAAAATAATTATCGTATTTCAAGATTTATTGATAACAAATAACTAGAAAAAAAATTCTGATGCATGGAAAAATTCGATTTTTTTTTTTCATTACCTATTATTTTTTATTTCTTTTTTCCTTAATAATCAATGTGCTTCTTTCTAAATTGTTTCTTCAATAATCAGTGTAATAAAAAAAAAAAGAAATTCGGTTTTTTATAATCAATTTATTGATGTAATATAACCCTTTATATTACTAATAAAAATTAAGAAAAGAAGCACATTGATTATTAAGGAAAAGAAATAAAAAAAATTTTTAAATAAAAAGAAAAATTTGACTTATATATAATTGACAATGAATTTAATTTCATCATCAATCAAGTCAAAATTTTTGCCACGTCATTTAAAATATAAAGCATTACTAATTTGCTATAAGTTGAAAATATCTTTTTTTTTTTTTACATAATTCATGTTTTAATTCTTAACCAATTGAAGGACGTTGATGATGCTACTGTTCTGTACTGAGAGTCTTAGCTATGACACTTTGCCGTACAGTGATAAGACACCCAGCCAACATTCCATGTGTTTTTCTTGCCAAAAAATTGCTTGACCTTCAATGGGCCGACGCAATGTGTGTGGTCTACTGAGAAAAAAAGTGTATCAAACCCAGAATTTTCTTCTTTTTTTTTAATCTCGTGTAGATATCGGAGTGGCTATAATTTTTAGACTACATTATAGTTTTCAATTTGAAGTTTTTTTTTTTTCATTTGATTTTTATCAATAAATTCAAAAAAATTGACACCTGATGCGAGGCAGAAAGACACTCCTGATACTAATATCATATCATATAATAATACAGCAAAAAAGAAAAATGCTTAAAATACCTTTAAAAGTAATAAATAATTGATACACAAAATTTAGAAAGTGTAATAAGTTTAATGTCTGTAATCTGTAGCATTGTAACATTTTAAAGTCCTCATAATTTCCGAATTTTTATTTTTCACTGAACATCGGTGGGCTCAACGACCACTTATGTTTCCCACAAAGAGTCCACCGAAGGGGAGGTTAGGGAAGGACAATGCCTTCCGGGAGGACTTTTTATGGGTAACTGCCTCGTTTCTTCCACCACCATTATCGATGCAAGTCACTTTTACACGTATTCTAACATTCACCACCAAGTCCTCGGATCTAAAAGCAAAGATCACAACAACGCCGCCGCTATAGATTCGAACCTCAGTCTTTCTTGCAAGGTATCTGGGCATGTTCCTTGTTGGTCCACCAGTCAGGCTAATTTATGAATAGCAAGAATGTTATATAAATATCCATGTAAGCTTGATATTGAATTTTTTTAAGTCAAAAATATATATTACTTGAATCTATTTCAAATTGATCAAAACTGTATCAAAAGATTGTCGTAATAAAATGAGTATTTGCATCTTTTTATCTGAATAAAGAATATTTTTCTAATGATTGGCTACGTATTAGATCAAAAATAATAAACTGAGAAATAAAATGAGCTTTTAAGTTTTAAGAAAAACAAACCGTATAAATCTCTTGTTATTTTATTTATTTATATATAGATACGTAAAAAAATGTTTTGTGATAGTGAGAAGTACTAAGACAGTGAACTAGTGATGAGCGGTTCGATTCATTTTATTGATTCGCATCATTCAATAATTTTTTTAAAGGATCTGTATCGAAAAATCCTTTTAAAAGACTTCTCATTATTTGGCGCCATCTATCTTCCATCAAAGGAATTAATAGGATTAAATAATTTATAGCAGAGTTGACATTTTCTTTTTTGTACTTATAAATTAATTTATAATTTATTACTTAAAATTTTTTTAAAAATTTTCCAAAAAGTTTATCGGATATATACAGCTAAAATTTTCTACAATAACTATTTCGAATTAATGTGTTAACCTTAAAATTTATTAATATTTTATAGCAATTTTCTATTTTTTTTCAAAAATTGGTTACACCTACTTTTAGATTTAATTTTAAAAATAAAAAACGACGCTTTAGTTTGTGGAAATAGAAATAAATTACTGCTTTTTTTTACTCGATCAAAACTCTATAATCATTCGATACTTATAAATTTTAAATGAATCATTTTTCTGACATAACTCCTACCTACCGAACCAAAAAAATTCAGTTTAAGTGTGAGACTTAAAAAAAAAAAAAAAAATTACAAAATTCCAAGTTTATCGTATCGCATCGAACAGGACCAGTTATACTCACTATGACAAATGTAGGGAATTCTTGCCAATAATGTTATTATTGGACAGTTGATAAGAATTTGCATGTCATCTGAAAGATCACTGCTGAAGGATGAATGGTAACTAAGATAACTAATTGCCCGACTCGTGATCCAATGGCACCATGCGCAACTAGCGTGTAGGAGGGCTGAGATTCAAACCGCCTGGGGTTTGCTTCAGTCACTGTTTTCAGAAACAGGGAGTCTCGAGGGCAGTTGTGACAATGTATGTAAAACCGTTTTTCTCGACTGTGAGAGTTCCTCGTAGGAGTTCTCCTGGTTTTCTACTCTTTAAAAGTAACCGGAGAACTATTGCTATTTCTATTACTTAAAAAGTCATACCCTGAAGGCGCTGTTCTTGTTCGTCGGTGGGTTTGGTTTGGTTTGGTTTGTCGCTCTAAGGTCACTGTCCACGTTAACAGACCGGGACATACAGCAAGGAGGTGGATTCCGAACCACTACATCAGTGGGTTGTTTGGGGTAAACAAGAGGCCTAACATTGTTCCACACTTACCTTTTCTAACTGGCAGAGGACTACATAAGGTAGAGCGATGAGATGTGGAGAAAATGAAAGATAACGCTGACATGCTAGCTTTATACACATCAAGACATTTTAATTTGAGATCACAGTTCTTCTAATAAATGCTATGATATGAAATTTGCTATTTATACTAAATTATTTAATTCTTACAAACGAGTACAATCAAATGTAAATGACTAAATAAGTCTTAATGATTTTTAATTTTATTGGCCCCTGATGAGTGCTAAATTTGATTAGAGATAAAAAAAAATATTAAGATCTCTGATTTTTTCTCATCCAACGCTATGGATCTCTTGTGGGTATATGTCATAGATCCCGTGTTATGGAGCTACTACCCTAGAGTTTTATGTAAGAGAGAGTTGCTCGCCTCTTTCTTGTACAGCCTGAGGAAGATGAAAGTCCTGGGGGGCTCCACGGGAAATGCGATGAGCAGCCCGTACCTCACGTGAGCCAGCGGCTTGCTGTACTCGACCATGGCGTAGCGGGACGGCGTCACCGTCAGGTAGGGGATCATGTCGGCCTCCTGAAAGATAAAATGAGGTCAAAGAATTCTCCATGCCAAGATCTATGGCAATCGAAAATTTTTGACTTGCTTTGTATATATATAGGTTGATTCAACCGTCATGGGACAAACTTTTAGGGGGTAGTACAGCTTACCAAAACATACATTTTTTTTTGTATAGGAATGTAGGGTCGAAGCTGTTGCTGTGAGGAACGAACACACATTCGAACGAATTTCTCGCAACAGCCCAGGCACAACTGATGCCCGTCATGTGATGAGTTTCAAACACTCTGGCTAGAAAACCGATGCGAACTCTAATGTATTCTTACTCTGTGTTTTCATTTACGAGACTCCAGTTGACTCAATGGTTTTGTCACTATTCGGTCATCTTGTGCACATGAGGGCTAAACAGACCGGGAGCTACAGTTTAAAGTGGATTCCGAACCACTCCCAAACATTCATGCCACCGCCAAGATTTAAACCTGAAAACCTGCGATATCAAAGGCCAGAGAGCTAGCCAAATGTTTTTCTTTTCCTGTTTCATTTTTTGTATTCTCGCTTTAGCGTCATTGCCGACCACTCATACTAGTATAAAAAATGCAAATTACAAAGTTGGAAAAGACAATTATAATCATCGAAACATTCCATACATACATAACAGGTTATGCTGATGATCAGGCCATCTAATTAATAAAAACATGCATGAGTAGATATCTGTACGAAACTTACTCCTCTCATGACCATGCCTATGGCACCCCTCCACTCGTTGCCTATTTTAGTACCCCAGTCGTCCCCGGGCGCCTCCACCAACTGGTACCTGCAAGACAGAGGACAGACTTTTAGTCTCTTTAAAAAGTAATCAAAGTTATGAATTGTTGCAGAACCACAATCACAAAGTTTTTTCATACAAAGTAAGTTAAGATAAATGTATACTTTCAATTAATTGTTACAATTACAAAGAATAATTCAAATATCATGCATATTGAGTGTCCACTTATATTTTATTCTTTTACAATTTTTCTTTTATATTGAAAATTCAACTATATATATTATTTTTTAACATGCATAACGTTACATCTTGTAACATATGTAATGTTTTCAATAGAAATAACATAAAAATGTTTATAATAATGTTCAAACAATTTGGTATTTACTCTATTTTTGAAATGTGAAAGATTTGATGATACTTTTGATTGTGGTTTAAAAACTAAAAATGATACTAAGGATTTAAAAACATAATATTTATAACGATCTAAAACATAATATTCATAAGGATCAAAAATATAGATAAATTCACGCTCAGGGTGTAGGATTTGGTCACTCAGACACTCTTTTTTTGCACTCAGAATTTGGTGTTTACCTTTTTTTTTTGATGTTCTTTTATATGCGAGAAAATGTATTCCTATGCATGGAAAATCAAAAAGTTAAGGAACTATATATAAAAAAAAATAAGTGAAGTAATCACCAGGGTTATATGTCTACTTTGAACAATCATTGGAAACTGAGAGAATTTAATCTTCCAATTTAAATCTTCAGTTTCCTTCAGTTTTTAGACGTGAGCTTAGTCGGTTGAGGTTGATGGTAGACCTGAGGGCTCTTCGTCTTCAACACGTTCTCTGCCTTCTTTGAACTGTTTATACCACTTCTAAACATTTCTTCCCGATATAGGAATGCTCACCGAATGCCTTCTGCAACATTCTATACGTTTCCACAAACAAAATGTAATGCAAGTTCTTTTTTGCTCAATGAATTCAGACATTTCAAAAACGTCGGAATCAGTTTTAGTGTCTCACAAAGACAAGCGTAACTCAAACAGTAATGAATATTTTGACATCAAATTCACACAGATGTCAAGGACAGTGACAGCAACCTAAAAAGAAAAAAAAATTGAAATTCCATAAGCCCTGGGAACTTTAAATTGAAAATGATCTTGCATTTTGGACACAGTAGTATATTTTATGTAATGTCAGTAATGAATGCTTGACGATTCAGAAAATAAGGTGACAGAGCAAATTTTATTTCCCAGATATATACGGTTTTAGCACAGGTTAAACATAACCACCCTGTTGATTCATCGTTAAAAATACCTACAATTTTTTTCACCTAAATGTCCATTTCTGCATGAAAAAAATTAACCAACAGTCAAAGAACTTGACGGTTAGCGGAAAGCATCCCTATAGGTAGAACTAATAAGTCAACATAGGGCGTAGCTCTCAGAATATGCGCATATGAAAGCACTTTTGAATATGCCTTTACATTAATGTCTATTCTAGAACAAATAAGACGGTAATACTTACTTGAAATTCAGTCTTTTGCTGACGAACTTCAGAATGTGTTTCAATACACAGTTCTCGAGGATGACACTCCCATTGTCCATATGGTACACCACATACGGAAAATACTGTCAACAAAAAAAAAAAAATTCAATCCTTTTATGGAGTTAGAAGTGTGTGCACATATAATACCTTTAAGTTAGAAATATTTTGTTTTGGAAAAAACTTTTATAGATATAGGATTTCAATAAAAATTATTAAATTTATTTCACAAATTCTTCTAAATCCATTAGTAAAGATCATAGTGCATAAATCAAGGAAGAAATAAAAAAGAACCCGACACAACAAAAATAAAAAGTCAGTAAGTAAAAAAATCTGATTCAAGAGTCGGGAATCGGAAATATTTTGGCCGATTCCTCACTTCTCATGAAATCTAACGTATTTCTCACATCAGTATATGCTTTAAATCAGGGGTGGTTTTTCTGGCCCTTGAGATTTATTACACTTTAACAAAATATATAATAGTCAATAGTAGGCCAATACTTATGCATCTATATATTCAAAGCCTATATATAATGGCCAAAGTAGTGAAAAGCAATGTATTAAAAATACATTATGTATGCATCTATATATTCAAAAATTAACTGTATAAAATATGAGAAAAAAATTGACTTTGATTTTAAAATAATATTCTTGTGAGTATAGGACAGATATTGCCTATTTTATTTATGAGTTTACAGCTATGAGTTCGCAGAATAATTTAATTATATTCCTCGAACTCATGATGCACGCATCTTGGAACATCTAATTTAACAGGTTCTATTTCTCTTATGTGACCATCCCTAGATACGCACAGTTGATTGTTGATAGCAAGAACAAACCAGACTCTTATTTCAAGTTGTTAGGGCTTTTGGTTCAACTGACACCTGCGAATTATTATTTTTTTCGAAAATTAAATGGAAAAAAAAAAAAACAACAAGCTCAAACATAACGGATGCTAACCTGCAACGCCCATTACGATGTGCGAATATGCAAATTGAGGTCGATTTGCAAAAGCTGAGTGAAAGAGTAGAGAAGCAAATATTGCACTAGTAAAATAAATATTTTTTATTGATTTCATTCTTTTTATTTCGTTTTTTATATTTCATTTTGAGTGTTATATATTTCTTTTTACAATGTACGTTTATTATTATTATCATTATATTAATCTATGTTTACATATTAGTAAACACAAAAAAATAATAACTCATTACGTTTCAATTTTTGCACTCCAAAAAAATGTCTATAGTGGTTCTAAATCTAATATGGGAATATATAATTTTATATGCGGCCCGTGGAATTAAAGATGCATTTTCAAAGTGACCCTCAAAATAATTTGGGCTAAATTATAATGGTGGTGCATAATATTAATTTATCCAAATTAATATTATAATTAATTTGGGTAAATTACCCTGAGTTAAATTATAATAGTATTAGTTATATATGTAAATACTAATGCAATTAATTAATAGTTTACTACATAAATAGAAAACAATTTCTTTCGAGACAAGTAACATCAACATTCACATCCATAATTTCCTATTAACAAAATTTATATTACCATGCCTTTCATAATGGATTTGATAATTATTTAACGTGGAAAAATGTAATATTTTAAACCATGACACTTTTAAGCTTATTTTCAATAAAACTGTATCATTCTGATTTTATTTTAATTGAAAACTATTATTTAAAGAAGAAGCAAGATTTTTTTTTGAAACAAAAACAGTTAAAAAGTTCAAGAAATAATAATAATATGACATATTTATCTTTTTTTTAAAAACATTAGATTATGCAAAGATAGCATTAGATTTATAAGAAAAATATTTTTATTATTTATATGCGTTTACTTTTCTTGACAAAAAGTCCCAAACATGCAAAACACGAGGTTGCATTTGGTTGGAGTTTAACGCAACAGAGTAGGCTAAATAACTTTTCCCTGTCAAGGAAATGAATTGTGTAAAAGATGTTAAGATCATTTGCTAACATCAAATTCCTTTTATCCGAAGAGTCGAATCGCCGAGCGTTAAACTCTACCTAGCGCCAAGTGAAGTGGCTGCCAAGCATTGCTAAATAACTGTTGAAATCAACTGTTAAAAAAAAACCTTTGTGTCTAATGAGATAAATTCGACTACGTAGATAAAAAAGTAGCCGACTTCGAACGCCACCCAGCGTAGACGCCGAGTACCACTGCAAAAATAATCATTAATTTTCGTTTCGTCAATTGGAGTTGACCTTCTAACTCTCATCAATGTAATTAAATTTAAAGTAACGTTAATATTTGCATAAGCCCTAGTTTGAGGAATAATATAAAGCAGCTGCTATTTACAGTGATAAAACAACCAAGTTCAGATATTCTTTACAAAATATTTGTGATCATTAAAAGTTATTCAGCTATTAAATTAATAAATTAAATATTACTTCATATGTTTTTTTTTAGCAAGCTCGTTGTTGTGAATAGATTGTTTCACAGTCGGATCAAATTTGCAAAAGTTGTACTAGAGTGGTAACATTCAAGTTTTAAAAGTTTAAATGAATTTTTCCTTTTTGCATATTGTAGATACTTTTCATTATTATATTATACTATAATTTAAACTCTAATAAAAAGCGAAATATTTCGAAATTTAATTAAACATAATTAATGAGTATTTGTATTTTGAGCAATGATTTTAATTTCGAATATTATATATGATATGATTCAATAAAGAATGCGATGGAATAAAAGATAACTATGATTAGATCGAATAAACATATTCTTTACTTGAATCGTGACATGATCTAATAAAAATCTTTATCTAAACCATTACGTACTCGAATAAAAATCTATTATGAATACTTGACTTGATATTGAATAAAATATATATTGACTTGATATAATATTGACTTAATCGAATAAAAAAATCTATTGATTATCTAAGCCATGGCTTAATCGAATAAAAATCTATTATCTAAGCCATGGCATAATCGAATAAAAATCTATTATCTAAGCCATGTCATAATCGAATAAAAATCTATTATCTAAGCCACGTGGCATAATCGAATAAAAATCTATTATCTAAGCCCTGCCATAATCGAATAAAAATCTATTATCTAAGCCTGACTTAATCGAATAAAAATCTATTGATTATCTAAGCCATGCCATAATCGAATAAAAATATGTTGGTTGTCTAAACTATGACGTGATCGAATAAAAATCTGTCCGTTATTGGAACCATGACTTGATCGAATAAAAAAGGCATTCATACTTTGAACTTTCATTCATTAAAATAGAGGACGGTTCGTTCACCTGAACCACGGCGACTCTCAAAGTGATCATCTCCAGGTCGAGAGGTTCCATCCTCAGCAGGCCCGTGTCGTTGGCCCAGACGGCGACGGGGCGCAGTCGCTGGGCCCCCAGCTCGGCGGGGGGGAAGCTCTTCCAGATGGTGTATTCGTCCAGAGGGGAGCAGCAGCGGCCCAGCCTCAAGTCCTCCTGGAATACCATTGCTGAACATAAAACCCATCTCAAAGATTCGATAGAACAAAAAGACTTAAGATTGAAAAGACTTTCTAAAATCTTATTGGATGTACGAACTTCTAATATAAATCCGAGATGGTCTGATGAACCATAAAATAAATGGTTTTTATTTATCACGTAGATCGTGTTGAAATAACTGTCAAACTTACTTTGATGCCATTTAGAATGGCCCTTCCTAAATTTTGCTCTTTCTGTGACAAAACCTCGCATTTCATGCTTCCGTGTCCATGATATCCAATCGGTAAGACCTGGAAATATAAAAATAAAATATTGTGAAGTATATTAAACATTCCTGTTAAACATATGTGAACATAATTCCACAGTTATTTCTTTAATAATGCAGGAATTTTATAACAATTAAATTAATTTCTTTAAATTCTACACTTGCAATAAGGATATTTTTGGAAAGATATAACCAACATCCATATGATCGCATATTAATGTTTCTTATTTTTAATAAAAAGTGTAATTTAGTAATCACTTGTAAAACTTATTCAGAAATCTCAATTTCTGTTGCTTAAATCTTCTGGCAAACTTTTAAGTATATATTTCCTGATAACTTAATGGCGGGACGCAAGAAAGAAAAAAAAAAAACTGAAAAGCTATCTTTAAGATATTTTGATATTTAGTTAAGATTCTATACATGAGGATTGTTAACATGTTGACTAATTAAAATTCTAATTAAGTGAACAAAATTTTGTTCTCTAATCGCCTCATAAATTGGAAGAAATACCCCTATAGCTCATAGGAGCTCATTTCTTAACTTTTTTTTTTCTAAAATCTAATGCAGAATCTTTCTGGCTTACTAATTTACTGTGTTTATACCAGGCGGGAAAGCAGAAAATATTCTACGTGTTGTGATTTGAAAAGATTTCCGCAACATCAGACACTTACTAAGTTAATTAAAAGTTTCTTTTCAACGATAGATTTAAAACTTATTTTGATATAAAATAAAATAACATTTTACTTTTATAATAAAAATGTATATTTCATAATTTTTTTTTATTTCAAAAATATTTAATTGCATCTGTATAATATTAAATTTAAAAAATTCTTCTCTAATTTAGTTAAAGTAAAATATATTCTAATCCCTGCTATCGGACATGGTCTGGCGTTATACATTTTAAATTAAAATATTAATAAGTTTTTCGAACAAATACTGATTGAAAAACATTTCTAGATTCTAAAATTTCAATTTAGAAAACATATTATAATATCTATTTTAACTGAACTTGTTTTTCTCATAAAATCTCGCAAACTGAAAACGATAAACAATGTTATCCAATTTCATGTTATCATACAAGAATAAAATCATTAAACAAGAAAAACGAAAAGAACAATGACGTGAATAGTAATTGAATTATAAATAAATAAATAAGTAGAAAATATTAATAAGTTTTGAACAAATACTGATTGAAAAACATTTCTAGATTCTAAAATTTCAATTTAGAAAACATATTATAATATCTATTTTAACTAAATAAAAATAAACTGAAAAACGATAAACAATATTAGATTTTGTTATCATACAAGAATAAAATCATTCGAAAAGAACATATGACGTGAATAGTAATTGAATTATAAATAAAAAATAAGTAGATTTGAAACTAAAATATCAAATAAATAAAAAGTAAGTGAATATATTATAATATTAAATGAAAACTACGAGCGCTATTAAAAAGCAAACTAGAGTTAATATGAATATTTGAAATGAATAAAAAATAAAATAACTACATCCTGATTGTAAAAAGAAAAGCCTATTTATAAAATATTAAAAATATTTGTTATAAGAAAATAATTAGAAAATATTGATTCGTTAATAAAATAATGAGTAAACATAAAGTGAATTACTCGCAAATTTTATTTCAATTCATAAATTTTTAAAAAGGTTAACAATTAGTAATTATATGATAGTTTGAAATATCACTTCGTAACTATCAAATTCTTTCATTTTAATCGATTTAACTATCTTTATTAATTCCGCATAACACAATTTTCGTATTTAATTATTTTTACTTGAAACTTATCTTATTAACAGGATAAAATGCTAAATAATGAATCTTTTATTCAATTTCTTTTAAAAGAGTTAAAAAAATATCGTTCAAATTTCTAATAAGTTTCTATTTAAAACGTTTTTGTTAAGCCACAATAATAAAAAAATCCTTTCACTTTCAATAAAAAAACCAGTAATAATAATATAATAATATAAATATAGTAAAAGATATATAAATGTAGTATAGTATTATAATAATAATAACCAGTAATAATAAGCGCAATAAAGTAACCAATGGAAAAAAAAGGAAAGTCCACTTTTGTTATGCCACATTCTCCTACATAAATTTAAACAAAGGAAGCAATATTTAAATAGAGCTGCAATGAATCAAAGTTTATTAGTTAACTTGATGCAGTTAAAAACAGATAGCGATCTTCATTGTTGACTACCTGATGCCATTGGCTTAGAAAATTTAAGAAGAATACTAAAAAAATTAAATAGTTTTATTGGACTGTCTTATAAAGCATTTTAACCATTCACAGCTCACTTAATCATAGGAGGAGGATCATACAAAATTTTATTTACTCTAAATGGTATAATTACGATAAAATATTAAAAATGTGCAATTATTATTTAAATTAAAAAATTTCAATTATTTTTATTGTTTTCAAAACTTTTTTAATTAAAGCAGGCTAATCTTTCTTGGTTTTTTTTTTTTTTCTTAGTAATCATTACAAGTAGAAGATAACACATTAAAATATACAAATTGTAAATGATTGTAATATTGAAAATGAGTCTTTTTCTGTAAGTTTTAAAGTTATGGGAATTTTATCACAGAAATTAATGGGAATATTATTTTGTTCATCCTGAATCGATTGTGTTAAAAAAAAATCTTTGATTCTGTAATGGAAAAAAATTTCGCGTTTATGGTTAACCCATGCTAATTACTTTTGTTAATTAACTGCATTGCACAACATGGTTTCCTTCTAACCATTCTCAACGATGCTCACTTATATCAAAGATTTCATGATAATTTCGAAAGTTATTAAGGGTAAACAAATGTAAAATATTTTTAATGATACATTTAGAAAACCGATTCATTCAAAGAGTTGACTCTCTCTTTCCTTCAATTCTTGCATAATACTAAGAATGAAATAAAAAATAAAGTAGCGAAGAACTTATATTCTAAGAATGAAATAAAAAATTAATGGACATTATTGCTAAAAAGTTCTTATTTTGCAATTTGCAATAAATTACGAAGTATCTTATTTTTAAATACTTAATATTTAAAATTTTTTTTATTAAACTGAGATTTGGATTATAATCACAGCAAAATATAAATCCACGTGTAGTTTATAAAATTAAATTGATGCATTGTGTGGTGTGTTGCGAGAATAGCAACAGTTCGCCACGTTTGTGCATATATCTGGTTAATTAGGATCGTGTGAAAAAGATCAAAGAATAATTAAATGTTATAAATCAACAGTGATTGGCACATAAATGTTTTGTCACATAGCAGTTCCTATTTCAAAACCAATTTTATGTTTTCAACTTTTGTGCTGCAACTTACGAAATTCATTTGATGTAAGTTAAATATAACAAATAGAGTAATCTCAGTTCTTTTAAAGAAGGCAGCAATGTAAATACTTATGAAGACCACGGCTGGCCTATACATACTCACTATCACTTGACAACAGTAAGCATATCAAACTGAACATTATTGATAATATATGTATATATATTATGTATGAAAATATTATAATATAATCAAACAATTTGGTGTGCTAAAATACATTGATTAAGTAGGAATTTGGCTCAATTTTCTACAAGCCAATCTAAAAAAATTATGAATTAATTGGTTTCTTATTCATTAATTTTTAATGCCGGAAAATATTTGTTCATAAATATGTCTTGATTCAAGCTTTCACACTAAATGCACAGCTACTTTGTCGAGAGAAATTTTAAAATGGAACAGGTTTTTGATAATAAAAATCATTGAAATAAAAAAAAAAAAATTACAAAATTCTGTATTTAGGTTAGAATCTTATTCACAAAAATTTTGATTTTCCAATGAATTAAAAACCATTGAATAAAATGTTCTTCTAATTTTTAAATATTTACTTTTAAAAGACTAAAGCTAGATTCCTGTTTTAATCTTTCCTTCAAATTTGAAAATTCTTAAAAAAAAAAAAATTGTTATATTTCAAAATAACATAACTTTTTTTAATTTTTTTATAAGGAGTTTTTTTATTGCTTTTTCCTGCAAAAGAATGTATTTTTAAGACGTTGATTTTCAGATACTTATTCATTGGCGCAATAGTCGCATGGTAGGTAAAGGCCATCTGCCTGCTGGCAGATTTCGAAAGTATGAGATGTATTTTTACATGGTAGGGCTGTCAGTATCACGTCCGAAGCTCTACATTTATATTAGACGGACCTAGTTTAAGTGAATTCCGAATCACTACAAATATTCCTGACACTGCCTGGACTGAAGCTGAAATTTGTGGTACCGAGCGCTGGAGCACTAGTCACTCTGTCATAAGGCCGCCCTTCATGGACTTAATTTGCAAAATTTTTTTTTCATGTTCAATTATTTGTAGAGCTTAATTAAAAAGAAAACTTTGGATTCACCTCAATAGCGAGTGGACAGTCTGTTGCAGGGACGGACTCCCTGCTGATGACCACCAGGTCCACCTCGTAGGCCTTGACCCTGAGCAGTCGCTCCTGCCACTTGTGCACACCGCCGGACACAAGGATCTTGGTGCGCTTGTTGTGCATGCTGCTCTCGATCAGCTGCGGTAAAAAAAGAGGATATTATATCCTATACTGTATCAGGGTGACATATCAATTTCAATATAAAATTTGTAGAAACAACCAATTATCTAGACAATTTTTCGAAAGCATCATTGATCGCGTATATCTATATATCTATAACATAATTATATTAAACACACAGGTTTTAATATAATTATGTTACAGATATACGTGATACATCACGGTATAAGTAATATATCACGATATTGAACCATATGTGCTTGTTAACGACGCCAAAGATTACACCCAGAACACTGATTCCAAACAAGTGAAGAAAGAACACGGATAGAAATCAGAATCACATTGGAAAGTAAGGTGGTAAATAACGTGAAAGAGACAACGAAACTGTACGGAATAAATTAGTGTAAAAATAAGTACATAAAAACTTATAATGAATAAACATAAAACGATGCCCCTAAGGTCATTGAGGAATCCCATGTACCGAGGCCAATACGTATTCCTTAATGTCCATCCACAAAAATTGCACTCATATTGTGCGATGAGATGAAATTACATCATGCTGAAACAGCAATTGGCGGCATACTTTCCAGGATTCAACCTACAAACGTACAGTGATCTCGTTGACTATGCCATACACGTAAAAGAATATCAACCAACTCAGTCTTGGTGATACGGTACATGTTGACTACAAACAGTCAATGGCTTTAATGAGGAACCCATACATATTCACCTAGGCGCTCGCGTACAGCCCTACCTAACCATTTCAGAGTCATTCTTTCCCAAAAGATAATGATTCCTCTCGATGTTATCTATACCTATTCTCAAAGTTTCGAAATACCTGTCATTGAAAACAAAAAGACTTACATTTACCAATACTTGGTCCGCTATGTTTCCGTCTCCAAGCGAAACCAAAAGCCTTCCTTCATCTGTCAAGTCCGCCATGTTCCAATTGTCGAAGTAGCGCTCGAAGGTCTTGAAGAAAGTCGGACCATCCGTGGCTTGCAGGTATGACATGCGAACGCAATGCGTGTTCATGAGGTAGGCCAGCAGGTTTCCATCTGCAAAAAATATATTTTTAAATTCCATTCAAACTGTTATGTATGCTTCATAAAAACGATCATTCCTTCAACACAAAGTCATTTTCAACCAAAGTGACCACTTTCGTAGAGAAGAGATGCATATGCGTGAATATACAGTATGATTCTACGGTCATGGGACAAACTTTGAGAGGTCGTACAGCTTACTAAAATATGCATTTTTGTATAGGAAGTGACGCGTTAAAACAAATTTCTCACAGAAGCCAGGCACAAATCACCAACTGATATCCGACATGTAACGATTTTCAAATACTCTGACTCTCGCTTTGTGTTTGCAACTGTGTGATACGAGATTCCAGTAGACTCAATGGAGAATTTCGTTGCTCGACTATTCCTTGAGGCAGCAAGCGTGAGCGAACGGCCTGGAATCTTTAGAGCTGAACTCATTCGATGCTACCAAGCTTGTATCACGATTGGTGGACGCAATTTTGAGCATTTATTGTAAGTTTTGAATCAGAGGAACACCTACCAATGATGTCAAAGAATAGTGGTTTTCATTTCGTGTCTTATTTAGTGTGTTCGTTCCTCAATAAATTCCATTCGACCTCACATTCCTATAAAAAAAAGTATATTTTAGTAATCTGTACCACCCCTCAAAGTTTGTCCCATAACCTCTGAATAGCCCATTTATATATATATATATATATATATATATATAGGTAGGGCTAAAAATGTTTGTACATGAATACAGATTGATCTAAACAGGCTTGTACAAACTTTATGTTATTAATCAATAACCACAATTTTAAAATTTAACATGTTTTTGTCAATAGCTATCCTACAAATAAAAATTAAATTGGATATATAAACAGGTATCTGGAGTCAATTTATGCACGTTATTGACAAAATATCTGATCCTCTAGTCCAGGGGTCTACAAACTTTCCAGCCTTAGGGCCAGACTGTTTACTCCAGTAAGTACCAAGGGCCAAAACCTTTTTAATTTTTCTGCCATTATCTATAATTTCTAGACTAGTCGCCGTGTACGCTCTCTAAGCGAGCATACGCCTGTTAAATTCGCTGGTTCAATTACTACAATTACTATTGTGTGTATCGATGCGACCGTGACACTTGATGACATCTAGTGGTCAAAAGGGAAATAGGTAGGTATCCTTTATCGCTAACAGATGACGCTAGTAGTAGTTTCGAAAGCGCAGTAACAATTAAACATTCGTGAATAACCTCATTGGTTCTGGTGTATTTCACTCACTTCGGGATCGCAGTAATCGAAGTATAACAAGCTAGCGGCGTGACAGCGACTGAAACTGTGTCTATTGTGAGGTAAAGTAGTGCGTAACCCTGTTTAAAAGACCGATCCGACCAACGCCCATACGCAACTGTAATTTGATTTAACTTGTAATTTTTTTGTGTGTGATTTATTAGTATGAAAAAGAAACGAAAAATAGACAGTGAAGGCAGAACATTCAAAGATCAATGGAACTTTCAATATTTCGTGATTGAGTCCAATAATAAGATGCTATATTTGATTTGCAATGAAATCATAGCCGTTCTCAAAGAATATAACATTAAACATCATTATGAAACGAAACATTTTCAAAATTACTCGAAATATACAGGAAGTTTGCGGAGAGAAAAATTTGAAGCTTTGAAGCGCGTATTGAAATTGCAGCAATCTTTGCTTACGAAGGTTAATACTGAACAAAGGCTGCAACTCGTGCCAGCCTTCGTGTGGCTCTTGAACTCTCAAAACGTGTAAAGCCATTCATCGATGAAGAAATGATCAAAGAATGCGTAATTGGCAGTAACAGAGGAAATGTGCTCAGAAAAGATAAATTTATTTAAAACCGTTAGTTTGTCAGCAAACACCGTGGGTCGGAGAGTACAAGACATCGCAGAAAATATATCATCTCAACTGTCTTACAAAAATGAACATCTTGAGTGGTTTTCTCTGGGCTTGGATGAGTCAACGGATATATCAGATACGCCTCAGGTGTTGATTTTTATTCGAGGAGTAAATAAAAGTTATGAAGTGTATGACACTGGCGGGCCGGATTTGGCCCGCGGGTCCTAGTTTGGAGACCCCTGATATAGATGATCAAGGATAAATGGAAATAAACGATCACATAGATCATTCTTATGGATTAGAAATGATAAGAAATAATCAACAGAAGATGATCCTGCCACAACGACAGCTTTACTAATGAGATTTCACGCTCGCATTATCTGCCCTTCTCTGATCACAGAATAGATTTTTTTTTTTTTTTTTTTCGCAAAGTAGTTTTTCCATATGACAGAAAGTCTTGTCAGTTGTATGTTGGGTAATCCCTTAACAGATTATTTTTGGATTTATATCTGGTATAGAAAATGATTTTGTGAATGGATTGATAAAAACCCTGTGTTGAGTTAGTTTGTTTCTTAGATGTATCTATTTTGTTTCTGTAAAACTCTTTCCCCTTGTCATCTTTAAATTGTTGTGTGGCTGCGTATTAATTATCAACTGCTCATTACTGTATAAATGAACCCAAAAAGAAAACAGTTTTTTCACTCTTACCAATAATTTGCTGTGTTATTCGGTCATTCTATCATAGAAATATTTTTGTAGCTGTTGAAAATGATACGACTTTCGTCCCTCTTCTTTTCCAGCCACATGAGACCTTTTCTCTAACTTTTTTTTTTTTTTTGCAATGTTTTTATTACATTGGTGTTATAAAATAAAAATAATTTCAAATTATTGAATATTGACAGAATTACTGAACAGACTGTAATGAAATTTGTGATTACGGTGTCGAAATGGCCAGGTTGATATGCTTAAATCATTATATAACCATATATTATACAACCATATAATGGTTGCGGGAGATAGAAGGCTAATTGCATATCAGGATTGCTGCAGGGCATTCCCTAAAGCTCAGTATGGCCTCGGGCGTCAATATATCCAGTGAATGTTCTTATTTTCCAGAAATTTACCGACCAAATTAGCTCGTTGCGGACATGCTTTGTCATCAAAGAAAATAAAATAAGAACTAACTGCATTCTTGAAAAGGTGACTATAAGGCTTCAAGATCCCATCCATATATTCCCCAGCTGTCACAGAGCTTTCGACAAAGACCTTTAAGTCTGCAAGCCAATCTAACATGACGTTATTTTAACTATAAAACTTACACTACCATAATAGTTTCTTTTATAAAGTAATAAATGATGAGTAGCAGTTCTCGGCTTCTCTTCAGATGAACGTACATCATGGAATATGTCGGGGGAAATATATTACTTTGGAAATATGTCGTGTTTGAACCATGACTCATAAAATAATCGTCTAACGTACACCACTAATCTTTGTTCCAAAGTTGATGTTTTCTGCGTCATGTTAACAATGATTTTCCGTTTTTTTTTATCAACCAAAGTTTTAAACACAGTGCAATGATTCGCAAACTACAAACTGGATGTCAAATACGAAATATTTCCCAAAGAAAAAGTCAAATTATTCCAAATAAAATTGTTTTTAAAATGGTTTCGCTTATGAACTGATGATGCTAATTTCGAAATCCAACACAACACAAAAATAAAAAAATTTCTGGTATAGAAAGCAGTTCCATTGGATATTCTACATGGCCCGTGGAGATCTCAAAAGTTAATCTAGATAGTGGCTTTGGTAAAGTTTGTTTGCGATTTCAGGGACCTTGACTTGGAATTATAACGTTTGTATGTAGGCTCCAAGTTCGAATGTACTGATGAGGAACTGATATCAGGAGATCTGTTAATGAATAAAAACTTTAATTGTAATGAATTATAAAATTATTGATCTTAATCAATCTTTACACAAAATGTAGAACAAATATTTTGAAGCAGAACTTTATTTAAACTGTAAGAATCTTAAAAAGTGTCTTTTCAAATAAATCACGTTTTTTAAAATGAGAATTTCTCATCGATTTAATTTTTTAATAAGTGGGCTTTTTCGATTTTTTTTATAAATAATTGCAAGAAATTTTAAAATCACGGAGAATTAAATAATTTTTTTTTATAAATAATTGCAAGAAATTTTAAAATCACGGAGAATTAAATAATCGATTTTTTTTTATAAATAATTGCAAGAAATTTTAAAATCACGGAGAATTAAATAATCGATTTTTTTTTTTTTTTCATTATTTACTAACATGAAAGAAGCTTTTCTACTATGACTTTTAAAAAAACCAATATCTTGATTACACCTATTTTTTAGCGAAGACCACCACAATGGTATTAAATTTAATGTTTAACTTCTACTTTTCACCAAAAAAATTTGTTAAATTATAAGGTATTAATTATGAATTAGGTTTATGAAGGTATTAATTCTTTGGAACTAAATATTATTTACAATTAAAGAACTGAATATTGCTGAATAATTGTGAAGATAAACTTATTTTCCAATATTTCTATTAAAAAACAACAAAAATGTCACAACTATTACAGCACTAATGTTATTATAAAAAAGGAGAGCACAAAATTGCAAAGTTTGTAAAACATTGAAAATTTTTTAAAAAATTACATTTAAAACATTAAAATTTTTTTATTTGAACTTCAGATAAATAAGCACACTAAATTTATATACAACAAATATTGAAATAATCCAATATCAATCAATATATTGATTTTTATTAAAAAAAAAAAAAATATTTGAAATCTCTTTTTATGATATTAAAATATCAATTTATTTGAAACTTGTACTATTATTAGTAAATTTCAAAACTTGTTACGTATATTTATTTAATTCCTCTCATATAATAGTAGAAACTAGTTCAAAAATTGCATGCCGGTAACTTGAATTTTTGTTTCAATTTCTTCAAAAGAAATACTGAAAATTATTATCATTCTCTCAACTTTTATGTATTATCTCCGTTTATTACTTACATTACGTGCATTTTTTACGCGATATATTAATAAAATCTTTCAAATTTAAAATGTTTAACAAATCAGTGTTTCGTCTTATTTTTACATAGTAGTTCTTTAATTTTGTTATGATAAAAAAATTTTTGAGCTGTCGTTTACACAAACAAAATGTGAACAAAATTTTGGAAGCACAGGGTGTTGTCGATGGAACTGTATAACAATTTAAACATTATCGAGAATACTTTTATCTATTTAATGGTGCTAGCGCTTTCCATCATATACTAACTCAAATGGCTGCTTTTCCATATACGAAGCAATCTACTTGCCATGAAGTGTGAATTAAGCGAATTAGAAGATGAAAAACAAGGCTTATATGAATTTTACTCTTGAGGAATTAAATCATCTGAATTAGTAAGAATATATATACTATCACATCGACAGTAATCAACAAATTTGCTGGTAAGTTTATGAAAGTGTTATTGTAGAGTCACTAAGAATTCAAGTGATAGTAGAATTCAGTAGCATCTCTCTTAAAGAATATTTCAATATAATTTTAAATAGAATGGTCTGAATGGTAAATCACTCATAGAAAGGGTATTCACCATGATTAAGCTTCTACGAAACTTAGTTTCTTTAAAAGGCATTCGAAATAGTATTTAAAATATATAGAACATACTTCATGAAGATGAAAAAATTTCGTTGAAACTGAACTTATTTTTGGGCCAAAATTTAAATAACGCCTACTATAATTTTCATATCTCCCGATAGGAATATGACTTTTTAATTCAAAACCATATACTAAAATACACTTCAATTGTAATTTTAATAACAATTAATAACGAGTTGAAACTCTTGAAAATATTTTGAAGCAAGTATTTAGCCAAGGGTCAGTTTATATTGTTCTTCACAGTACGATTATATTCAAAATGGACAAAACTTGTATCCTAAAAGAAAGAAAACAAAAATTGTTTATTTCATTGAAATTTTATAGCTATGTAGTTCTCATATGTAACAAAATGCATTTTTTAAATTTTTAATGTTTTTTCTTTCTTTTATAATATTAAATAATTTAGCCAAATAGCAAAATAGAGGCCGTTGCGATTTTTGTGGCGCTAACTGAGCTATAAGTCGCTGAATGTGGTAATCCGGAACTCTGATATTGTTTGTAATTCCCTCCGCTTACAATTGCAACCTTTCTCTTGGCGCATTTTGGCGAAAGAATTTTTGACGCCAAATCTCAGCGGTCATTGTTTTAATAGTAACAAAGGTAAAATTTAACAATGCCAATTACAACAATATAAGTGATTTTATTAATAATAATTGTGTAAACAATGTAAAAACTGCATTGTTAGGATATATCATTGTTTTAGATACTTTCAGCTGTTATTCATATTGCGTTCGTGGCCATTTGAGCGAACTGTGATTATTTTGATTGCGATTTAATATATATTGATTTTACGATTTTTTTACTTGTGCGATATTGTAACTCTCTTGTGAAGGAGAAAGAGACGCATTGATTTGTGTTGGATATTTCAAACTGATTAAGGATGGATTTTGTAGAGGAAGGAAAGCGGTTTTTGGGAAAAGTCAGTTTCATCATACTGACTGTGATGTTCTCATGGATTGGTTTCAGTTGAATATTATTGACGTTACCGGACTGGTTTTGCTGCTTGGATTTGTTGGTAAGAAGATGAAGGAGTCTGGCTTTGACTGGACTGATTTTGAGTGGAATCAGAGAGACCCCTTTGAGGTTGAGTTGCTTGGATATGGATGCATTTTGTTCATGATATACGTGCGCTTGTTCATGATTTTTATTCGTTGGCAGCCAGTCTTCACCCTCTTAATAACTGGGCTTATTGTAGATGCTATTAAAGTCCACTTCAACTCGTGGGATGCTGTAAAAGCTATGCTAAGCTTCCTCAAAAATTAATATCTCAAGGAGCTTTCAACAATAGTGAAATATTGGAACTGTATATCAAGAAAACCTAACTGCATTTACAAATGGATAAAAACAAAAATCAAAACAGTTGCATTATTTGATCATCCTACACCAAGCAGATATAAAATAGTTTATACTCTTCTAAACAAAGTACCTCATCCATTCCTGCCATCAAAAAAGAGGATTAGGGCTCCTGGCGATACCTCTCTAAAAAAAGCGCATCGAGATTTCTACCTCATGGGTGATGTGGAAATGAAATCATTCATTGTATACTGAACCGAAATAGCTTTTTGTTTTGCTTTATAACTCGAGAAAATAATTCCATTGATAAATAAATTTAAGAATGTTTATTTTTAATCTTCTAGCATGATAGCCGATATTTTTTTTTTTTTTTATTTGATTTGAACAGTCTCATTTGTTATTACTTTCGAAATATGATTATATACTAGACTACAGTACTGTAAAATCGAAAACTTACAACAACATAATTTTCTGATATTTAAATGTTTACTGTTTTATTAAATTAAAATGAATCTCATTCCCCTTTTAATCTCACATAAAAATCTGGTGAAAAAGAATAAAAAAACCGAACTAATATTAAGTACAAATGACACATGAAGCGGACTGCAAGAAAAGAGATTAGACTGCTTTAGATTCACCGCCGTTTGTTTTACAGTGTTTTTTATTAATATTAAACAGCGACATTGTTTGAAAATCTTTGTTAGTAGTCGATATGACGAAGAAACGAATAAAATTTATCCGCCATTCACATTTTCTTTCTTCTAAACTGGTATTATAGACAAATATAAATGAAGATGAGTTTCAAATGTTTTGTTTGGAAGATTAGCCATTACTAAATGTCCATATACGCTCAGGACCACTTCCTTATACATACAACCTCTACTCTCACCGAGCTGCCCTGGAAGTGAACCATCGCTTGATTCCTAAATAGCTTAACCTGTTTTAGAATCCTAAAAGAATCATGTTTTAGAATCCTTAATAGAATCCTAAATCGGCTGTTAACTACCACTCGATGGGCACACACTCAGGAACTATATGTACTAAAATTCTACTAGAAGCGGAGGCCAAAGAGATGGGTTGACCACATCATCAAGACTCCATCGCGAAGATCCCATTTTCTTGAGACACACATCGCCACTCACAGCAAATAAGTGGATCAGAATATTGACATTATTAGTAAAAAAACAAATAAAATCAAAAGAATTAATCAATAAATAAATAAATGAACTTAATCACAAATTTTTAAGTACATGAAAAACAAAATCATCAACCACTAAGGAACACACATGAATATAATAAGATTTCAACAAGCTATTACAACAATGGTGAGGTCTGTATTTCTGGCAATGGACAAGAAAATAAGGAGAAAACAAAAGAATGAAGGCAAAGATCCTAGGGGCACACCCGGGACCATGGCCCTCTATACACATTTAAAAAGGATTTTCCCTTCAGAATAACTTTTCGGAATAACTGCCCAGCAATTTTTGTTGTATAAGAGAAACTACATGTTTGCAACTTACCGTCTCCGTCTCCTTCATGTAGCAGTATGACGTCATGCAGGTACTGGTCTTTCAGGTATTCGAAGATGGCCAATTCCAGAAGCTCGGGTTGCAGTGGGGGAGAATTGGAACAGGACTTGCTGCAGGTGTCAGGGACTACCAGGTGGGGCAATTTGAAGGTGTGGGCGGTACTGTCGATGCCATGCCATAGTTTACGGGTGGAAGTGACGGCCAGCACTGCAACCGTGCCCTCAGACACCCAGTGGCACGCTACAATAAAATTCAGCATGAAATAATTTTGAATCGTATTTTTTACCATTGGAGGGACTTTAAAATTTACTAAATGGGATATAAATTCAATTTTATGAAGCACTCAATCATATGAATGATATTACATTTTTTTCTCACTATTAATACATGCAATGATCTTGTATATAACGTATTAGGTTTCGAGATTATAGAGATCCATTCTTGCTTCCATTCAGGACGGAAGTAATAAACATAAAATATTACCAAGCAATGATGTTTTATATTTTTGATGAACCCGTCATTATGTTATATTGTTCGTTTTGGAGACCATTGCTGATGTTTTGCTGGTCAAAGGAACAAGAGCTAAAAATGTTATACCAGCACGGGTAGAAAGGTGCAAGATTTCTAGGTGCACACACATGGTTGTTCGTTCCAAATTATGGTGAAACAATTCTTACAGCCTTTCTGGTGCCTTACATTTTCCTACTAAACCTTAGGGAAGGCTATATTGACCACTTTCCTAATCACTGCTGTAGGCTGTAAATGTTTCGTAGGTCGGAGAAAGTTAAAACTTTCCATGCATAACACCCGCAATTGTTCACTAAACTTTGTGGTGACACAATCTTTATAATGATGGTACTTTTATTTTCCTATCGACCCGTAACAATTTTACATCGACCACTGAGGCGATCATTGCCTTAAGTAATAAATGTTTGGTTGGTCAAGAGCAGGAGGTGAGGATTTGTTTTTGTCGCTCTACGGTCATATTTTTGCTTACTTTAGGCTAATTAGACCGGGACCTACTGTTTAACGTGGATTTCGAACCACTAACGAACATTCATGCCCAGGGCCGGATTTAGATGAAAAGAGGTCCTAGGCTATTCTACTTATAAGGTCCTTTCATCTCCCATTTTTAAGTCTGTAAATTACTTATTATGTTTGTTTATTATTCATATGTGTAGAATTTCTCCTTATTTTTGATTCAGTGTTTACTGTTTTTAGAATAGTATAATTCTAATTCTGCTAATAATTTGAATGTAGGCCCCTCTTGATCTTTAGGCCCTAGGCGAAAGCCTAGTTAACCTATAGGAAAATCCGGCCATGTCCATGCCATTGCCAGGATTAGTACCTGAAGCCTGTGGTACCAAAAGCCAGAGCACTAGTCAATTGGTCATCAGGCCCTCAGGAGGAGGCGAGGAAGACACAAGGTACCATTTATAAGGGATGACACTTGTCAAGTTCGTTATAAATTTTGGTGAGCCCATATAGCAGCAAATTTTCCTCCGTCACAGTCCTTGGATAACGTTGAATATGATACATGTATGTGGTTCTACTCGGAACGACAGCAGTTTGTTTGAAAATAGCATTAAAATGGAACTTTTATAATTTATTACTGAAATTTTGACTCACCATCGCTGAGGTCGTGACGCGTAAATTGGGTGTCCTTGTTCATGAAGACCCGATTGTGGTGGTTGGGGACCACGACGATGTGACGTCTCACCGATTTTCTCACCAAGTGTAGGATGTTGGTCACCGACTCGTCGCAGGGGGCAAAGAGCACGACTAAAATCAACAATGAAATAAAACGAGCATGGAATATTTTTGGGGCATTATAATGTAAAATAAATGATACACTATAAAGAAATTATAATTAATAGATTTTTCATACACTTGGTGTGATTTAAAACTTTGCTTTTATCGATCTTTATAACAAAGACATCGAGTTAATTGCTTTTGATTTGCATCAATTCATCGATCCAAAAAAGGTAATTTCTTCCATAAATAAAATTCATAAATTCGAATAAGAATTACTAAACTGAATTAAAAATTTCCAACTTTAATTTACTCATTAAATTTATTATATACGTGTTATATACGTGTTTACATATATGTGTTACAAATTATTAATATTTATGTTTATTTAATATTTTCATGTTTATTATGGAATTTATAAGTGAAGGCGAACGTTTAGTATAAGTTTCATTTGTATTTTTTTTAGTTCAATATTAATATTAAAAGTAGAAGATTAATTTTAATTGAGATTTTATTTATTTAATTTACCATACTTGAATATCTAGTATACAATAATATTTTATTTCTTTCAATTAGTTTTTTTCAAAATGCCCGCCAGTTCATACCATCACGAATAAGCAATATTTACGCTGAACTGAAACTTGGCGGTTTTTAAGATTTTTAATTTAATAATGCCACAAAAGAAATTTGAATATCTGTTTTAATCTTTTAAGCGAGCTTTTTATTTCTTTCAATTGCTTTAGAGAGAGTTACCAAAAGTGGCGTCATTTATTTAAACAATTTTGTTTATTTTCATTTCAGTCTAAAAAACAATGCCTAAATATAAAATTTCATCTAAAAAGTTTAAATACATTAATAATCGTATCTATATTGGACCCAAGAAAGAGATGAAAATTTGATTATTCGATTAAAATTTTGAACAAAAGAGTTTGAAAATAACCCGGATAAATTTATGTGTCTAATATTGATGATCACCGTAGTCCATTTTTCTTTGTTCACAATTTATTTTTCGTAGCCTATTTACTTTTTAATTTTCGAATTTTTGCATGTTGATGGACTTTTATATATAAATCACGTACCTATGATAGATAAAAAAAAGGACATTATCTTCCGGGAGAACTTTTGGGGTAAATGCCCCATGTTTCTGCGCCATCTGAGAGGAAGCCACCAGACAGCCTGACTATTAATATATGACGTTTTCTCGAGTTGTCGCAATCGCCACCGAGTCTCGTCATTTCTGAAAGTACTTTTCAAAGTACGTAATCATTTCTGAAAGTACGCCTCCAAGTGTATCAGAACTTATTCCCTTCTGCACTGTTGCTTCACGTGTTATTCTGCGTGAGACGAGTATTTAACCATTCGACCATTTTGGCCCAAATTTTGATGCACGTGTTATTACTGGAGCCCTAAGTAATCTACTGAAATTATTTTTTTCCCTTTTGTGGTTAACATCAACGCGATCCCATCATGATCCGAATGAGTGATAAAGGAAGATATTTTTCGAGAGATCTTTCATGGGAAATTGACCCCGAAAATTCCCAACAGACAATCTGATTATCGAAACAAGACGTTTACCTGTCACAATAGCCATCCGATCTACTCTTTTAAAAAACGCAGCGACTGCTATTGGTACCTCCAGCGAAATAGAACCCCAGTTTTTTTTGCACGCTAATAGCTAAAGTGACCATGAATCAAAATTTGAAATTTACTTTGTTGTTGTATTATTTTTGTTGTTTTTGTTTTATTTGACTTTTTATTTTTCTGATTATTGTTTCTGTTGTTATTTCCAGTGTCATGCGTTATTTTCAGAGAAGTCAATATTATATACCAGGGGTCCAAATACGGCCCGCCAGTGTCATCAATCCGGCCCGCGACAGTGAATGACAAGCATAATACGCAGAAAATTTAACTTAAACATAACAACACACAAATAATTGAAATGTAACATTATAAACCAGTGAACATCCTGCGGTTACCCTCGGTAGTTATGTTGGGGTAAAGAGTATATATATATATATATATATATATATATATATATATATATATATATATATATATATATCGATGTTTGGAGGAATCAAACATATGAATTTTATCCTGAAAATCCCTCAGGAACGGAGAAGCTAAATTAACGCGAATGGAACTGTGGGGTAAACCGCACTTGTAAAAAATACTAATGATATTTATGTAATTGTGATTTTTCACTGACAATATTTTGTAGTTAATTGTACCAATTATTAAAAGGAATTTAAAATGGCAGAAAAATTAAAACGGTTTTGGCCCTTGGTACTTACTAGAGTACACAGTATGGCCCTAAGGCTAGAAAGTTTGGAAACCCCTGTTATATACCATCCGATACGTGACCGATTGGTAAAAGCTCGCAGCTGGCATGCATGAGGGCTGGCTTTTGGATCCATTGGGAGAGCATGCGTTAAAGCGTCATACATCAATAGTCATGCTGCATGATAAGAATTTTTTTCTTGATTTCTCTCATATAACATGCAAATTTAGGGTTTAAATCTTCTTTGAGGGTTGTTCGTGGCGTGCATAGGTATAATGCAAAGTCGTTGTTGTTCAAAAAGAATAGTGTAAACCAAATTTACTTTTGGAATAAAATCATTTCAGCATACAAATAAGGAATATTGAAACTACAATTATTACTATAATGAAGATTTACTCATTCTGACCTTTAACGAAGAAAAACCATCAGAATTTTGCCATCGTTATTAATTAAATTAATATCAGAAATATACAGTTTGAAATTGAAAAATAAGCTAATCATAATGAATTAAAAACATACTTACTCACTTTAGTGGTCATCGAAATCAACATAGCGTTCATCAGAATAAAACAAATGGTCCACGCTCTCAGAGAAAGAGACATATTTTACGCATTTTCATTGATCAAATCCTAAACGAAAAGTATTGCAGATTTTGAAATTCGAGGATCATGCATTTTAGCATTTGAAATTTAACTTAGCTCACTGTTCGTCATGACTTCAAAACTCGCTTCGGTGTTTTTTTACAATAGCAAACAATATTTCATGGATTGTATCATTAGAAAAAAATTACAATTTTCAAAAGTTATTTCAAATCCTTTTTATTTGAACTTTAATCTTTTACATTTCTTTAAGGTAAGGATTGTTTATCTGGTAAATTATTATTGCTGCCATAAATTATCTGCTCAATATAAATGATAATGTTGAATGACGTGGGAAGCAATGGTCTGATGCATGACTTGTTGGATTTCAGGCGGTGAGATGCATTCGAATCCCGAACCAAAAGCCTCCGTGTCAATGTCAAGAACAAATATGATATATGCGTAGGCCCGGATAGTCCTTGTGTTGGGCTCGTCGAGAAAGAAAAGTGAGTGTCCTACTCATGGATGCCATCCCTGGGAATGCTCATTCAAAATTGTGGATGAAAAATGTGAGTGGGTGCATTAGGATTTCCTTCACAGAATCTGGATTTCACTTAATCTGATATATCTTTGCCGTTCTAGTGCGATTGATTTGATTCAAAACATTCTTATTCAAAATAAAATGTTAGGCATTTCATTATGGGCATGCCATTATACCATTATAGTCAAATACTAGTTCTTTATTAATAACTAAGAAAAGGGGCGCGAGTACACAAAATAAAGAGGAATTACAGAACTTGTGATAGGCTAACGAAAATGGCTATTGAAGAGGTATATCTTAATGACATACATTCTATGTATTACTTTTGTCCAAGTTCTTGGTTTTTCAAATATCTATAAATTCGTAGACCAGAACGTGCTTCAGTAGAGGCTCGAGGACGAGAGGGAAGCAGAAGAATCTCTTCAGGAGCCACCTTTAGAGATGTTGGTTCCAAAAATTTGTTGTACAATAGTTCCGAATAGTTTCTGTTCCTACAGTATCACGGTGCATTCATGTAAACGATGACTCTGTTGCATATTTGTTTTTTACAGATATATAAATTCAGATTGGAATACAAATAAACAGGATAATACAGAAAATTATATATATCTTGTTCAAATTTTCAATCCTTAATAAAATACTTTTTATTCATCCACTCAAGTTTAAAAAAAATTATTTGAACTTGTAGCGCATGAAACTTGGTGCTAATATAGTTTTTCAAATATTAATTAATTCATTAAATTTAATTAATTCATTTTAATTTTTAGATTTAAGTTGTATGTATCAACCAATAGATGGCACTAGATGTAAGAAGGGAATTTAAACTTTATTTATAAAGGATTTTCTGCAATAGAGTGAAAAAAAGTAGGAATTCACTAGTAGGATTTTTTTTTTATATATTACTTGTTCTATTCAATAAAAGTAGCTTTTTGTAATAAGTAATATACTTTCTGTATTTTTACTCTTGTAATAAGCAAAGGCTTTATTGTTTTAATAAAAAAAAGATTTATTGGTGTCAGAATTTAAATTGTTTTATATTAATACTACACTATTAAATCCCGTTAAATGCCTTTTCATTTTTAGAATTTTAGTAAAAGGATTAACAAAAGCTTAGTATGGTCTTTGTTATAATTTTATTGATATAGGTTGTTTTGATTATTTTTATTGATGTTTATCAAGTTGCAAAATTGAATGAGATATGCTTTAGACGAATCAATAATGTTTTTCAGGGTCACGTATTTCAAGATTTATCGACAACTTATAATTAAATTATTCTCCAAGAAGTTGTACAAATAAACAGAACAATAAAGTAAATTTTTCTAAAGATTATTCTTTTGTGCGAAAGTAAGTCAATCAGTGAAATAAGCCCATTTTTTTCTCATAAATACGTATTTAGTCAAGGTTGGTTTGGTTTGTCTCTCTACGGTCATCTTGTGCACACGAGGGCTAAACAGACCGGGTCCTACAGTTTAAACTGAATTTCGAGCCACTCACAAACATCCATGCCACAGCCAAGATTTGAACCTTAAACCTGTGGTACCAAAGGTCAGATGTTCACATTACTAGCCAATTGGCCTTAAGGCCGCTGTATTTAGTCAGAATTTAGTACAATCTAAATCTCAATAAATTATTGGGTTGAATGTAATGTAATGCGGGATTTTAAATTATTTAAATTCAAGTCGTTATGTAATGTGGATTTGATGTCCTTTTAATTATTTTATACGTGATATTATTCTCTTTTGTTACACGCTCCATTACACTGAAATTTTAATTTTAATTTTTTACAGGAAGTAATGGAATATAGTTCCATAATTGTCATATGACCCTTTTTGAGTTTATGCTGTATTAAAAGGCATTAGAAAGGTTTGGTCTGTGAATCCAGGATCTACAAATGAAAGTCAAGCTCAACATTGGCTTAAAAGGGGAAAAGTAGGAATATTAACCTTGAGGATGAATAGAGAAATGGTTAGCCATTGCAGGCTGATAGTGATGACTTTAAAGTACTGATAGAGTCAAAACCTTATATAACAAATAGAGTATTAGCTGGTGTTTAATTAACTTTTCACACTTAACATAATAAGTGAATCAGTGAATGAGTAACCCTTATATAACAATGATGGTATTAGCATTTTGGGGAATTTCACTACTGGTGTTTTCAGTGAGAAAACAATTATAGTAAAATACCCAAAAATAACAAAAGTTTATACAGTGTTTGAATTCTACATGAGCCTTATAGCTCAAAACGATTTTTGCGATTTTTGCAGATAAACTTATTAGTTATGAAAATGGAGCATATTGTTTTCAATGTACATTTTTCCACTAGTCAATTATTTAATTGCGGTAACTCAATAAATGCAACCCGTTCGAACGGGGAACAAAATAGAACGCACATGTTCGGACTTGTTCGCGTGTAGTAGGTCATTATTGAGTTGCCTTCAGTGAATGAACTTATATTGTTTTTCTTCTCCTTTTCTTTTGCAAGTTTATTAAACCTCATATCGATTGGAATATATTTTTTTATTAATGAGAAGGACAAAGGAACACCATTTAAGATAGCAAGGCGAAAAAAATATTTCGATAAAAATTTTAAAAAGAAATTGTAGGATGTTTGTGGGATTGGCTACTATTGAACTTACCATTGTGAGCTTACGAGGAGTAAAGACATTTTTTTTTGTGTCGAAACTATTTAATCACCAAATATTTTAATAGATCGAGGATGTCCTTAGAACATCCACTGAAGACTTCACATTCAAAAACAAAAACAAAAACTATACGAAATTGACTCAAAATAAGATTTTTATGAAAATTCAAGAATAGAAAATCAAATTCTGTTATTATATAGGATGATTCACCTGTCATGGGACAAACTTTGAGTGGTGGTACAACTTACTGAAAAATACAATATTTTTATATGGGAAGGTAAAGGTGTGTGACTCGTCGAGCCTCATACACAGAAACATGAAATGAAAAACATTTTTCATTTACAACATCATTGTAAAGTGCTTCATGTATTCAATTATTAAAATACAATGCTTGAACGATTTATTTTACAAAGCTATTTGTAGTATCGTTCTAACTAATTACTAACTAACTACTAACTAATTTGTAGTATCGTTCTAACTAACTCACTAACACTACAACCCTTGGTGAGCCAAGGTCGTCTGCCTATTGGCAGATTTCGAGACAGGAGATGGTTTCTTTTTATAGGGTAGAATTGTCAGCCCTACTCCTAATAATCATAATAGATCGCTACCTACTTTTAAAATGGATACCGAACCACTACAAATATCCATGGCACCGACGGGACTCGAACCCGAAACCTGTGGCACCGAGCACCAGTCACTCGGCTATCTATATAAGATATCTATTTTACTATGTATATTTGACTACAATCGAATGTGAAAATTTTTTTTTTAAAAAATATAACTAAATAAACCATGCACTATGATTTAGATTGAAATTTTAATTTTTATTCCTGCATAAAAAAATAATACAACGCACATCTTCAAAATATCACCTTATTTCTATGGATAAAAAAATTTTTGTTTCTTATTTAAAAGATATCTGTTCCAATAATAATATTTTAAATGCATATTGCGTTGATATTATCATTTATCTTGTTTTCTAACTGGCATATATTTTTTTTTCATTTCTGAAAATTATGCAAAAATTCATGTTAAGACTTTTGCAATAAAATAATAATTGAAACTTTAAAAAAGTAAAATAAATCAACACTTAAAATAATAAGATATTTTTATAAACTACGATATGTTAGTGTTTAAAAATGAAATGTATTTTTATATAAATAATGTAGCATATTATCTGCAGAATTTCTTTGTAAAATATTGCGATTAATGGAAATCTTTAAAGTTCTAACTTATGCTAATGTTTTCCAAAATTTTAAAATTCAAATTTTATAACTCATTAAAAATTATGCGTTTTGTGAAAATTTAATAAATCCCTCTTAATTCTTGTATAATTCTATCCTTATTTGATTTATACACATTATACTGTTTACAGCTTGTAAGTGTAAAAAAATATCTCAAATGGATGCCAACAATAGATTCAAGGCTTATTCTGTACCTAAAATTAGTTTACTTTTATACTTTACAAGTTTACTTTTTTATGTTAAGTTTTACTTTTATAATAAAAATGTATATTTCGTGTTTTTTTTAAAATGTATTGAATTGTCTCTGATATTAAATAAAAAATTTCTACGCTTATATATTATATTTTAATGTTTTCTAAAAGACGTGGCTTAACATTATGCAGGTTAAATTAAAATAATGTACTCTATGAAAGGTTGTTTCGCTTTCAGAAGAGTATTGAAAGAAAAATTATTATAACATTTATTTTAACTGGACATTTTTTAACTCATGTGGCTGAAAGTTGCCAGTAGAATTCGAAACAATTAAATTGTATTGAATGCTGAAATTATTATAACTATTTGTATCTTATTTCTATGGAAAACATCACATTTTTATCTTAATAAATTATTTTCGGTAGAAAAAAAAATTTAATTTACATCTTGTATTTGTCAAAAAATGTTTGAAGAAAATACTTAAATGCATTTCAATTTGACGGAAAGATAAAAGATTTCGTACTTTCCTACACATAGATTGATCAAGGAAAATTCATTCATACCTCGAAAATCGCAAAAAAGGTATATCAAAATAGATTTTGAATTTTGGTAATTTTTAAAGACGTATACCTTTTTTTTTTGCCATTTTGATGTCAGAAATGTCATTTTAGACTACGCATTCTCAAAAAAAATATAGAAATTAATTTGTAAATCGATGCATTTTTTTCTTTACATAATTTATTTCCACATTCTGATTGGATATTTGTGTCGTTCTCTATAGGAATAAAATATGTCTAATTGTATATTCCACATCAGCTCCTTAGTTTTAAGAGCACTCTTAATAAATATTGACACTTCTTAAATAGTGTCTTAAAAATGACTTTTCCTATTATCAGTGTTCATTTTAATAAAAATGCAACCTATAAAATATACACTCTTTAAGAGGATTATTTTACCTATGAATTAGACATTATAGCTATCGAAGGTGATAAATTAAATATATATCGTCCCATATAAATTATTATAAATAGAATAATATTATTAAAATTATTATTCTATTAATAACAATTACCAATACTTCACTTGAATTGCTTAAAAGTGCCTTTTACAAAAGAATATTTTAAGTATTTTCCATTTCCAATAGAAAGCTTTATTAAAAGCTATTAAAGAAAAATTTATAAATTTATACTTAAATTTTTGATATACTAATCATTAATGACAATGATTTGATATACTAATCATTACTTTTTGATAAACTAATCATTGATATACAAATATTGTTTTTTAACGAATATAACTGCAAGAGACTTTATTATTTTTAATCGAGAAATAGTTATGGGAGAATTAATTTTTATTCTGGTTTTCAAAAAAAAAAAAATGGTGCGAGTTAAAAAAAAGAAAAACAATTTTTGTATAAAGGCATAAATTATATTTATAAGCATAATTTTATGATATTTATATTTAAATAAAAAAAATTATAATATATATTCTAATAACATATTATATATATAATCATTATAAAGAATCCTTTTGAAATTATAAATATTATAATATTATCTCTATATAATTTACGTTATGATTAGATTAATTATGGTAAAATTTCATGAATTATAAAGAATGTATTTAAACATTAACCTTTTTAATTATTATTCCTTTTGGAAAACTATAAGTTTCTTTTAAGAAATCTCTTAATGGTTAACTCGTATATGTTTAAAAATATTTACATGCATTTGATTATCTAAAGAATAACATAATAAAATTCAGAAATTTAAAATTCTATGAATAAAGCATTATTTTACTTAATTAATCAATTTAATACTCACAAACAAAAAGATATTTAACTCCTTGTCACAAAACGAAACGCATCCTGACGCAATTTTCACGGCTAATGAAAATCCACGTTTTTCTTTTGCCCCATTTCCTACGCACTACTCATGAATAAGAATTCGCTCAGTTTTATTTATTTGCGGCGAAAAAGAATCGATTTTATTCACCAGTCTTGCGTTTGTGGGAGGCGGTTCGGTTCAAACGAGTCGGTTCAGACGGGGGCACCTCAAATTAATCACCACTCATCGATATTCGAACGGCGAAAAAGAAGTCATTTGCCGATGTCTTTTCTGTGGCCACCGCAGTCATCAAACAAAAAAAATTTACATTCGTGAAACAGATAGCAAAAATCCGATAATGACAGAGTGTCCCGGATGGGTTGATGGAAGAAGCAGGTGGTGGAATCATTTGTGTTCGAATTAATATCTCTTATTGGATTTGTTCCATTTCTCGAAAAATGGCAGATGTCACACGGAACATCGCCGCACAAACCTTTGTTCCCAAGCTGTCCCCTGGAAAAGACACGCCATACCGTTTAATTTCAACAAGTTAGCATTGAAATAGCGGGGCACCATGGTGAAAGTTGGTATTGAAGAATGTAGTACCAAGGCTTCCGATGAATGACAGCATTTTTTAACCATTGATTAAGTTAAAATGTAGCCGAAATGAGCACAAGTATTGAAAAAAGTACCTGCATTGTAAATTCATTAATTTTTAAAATAAGACACCTCTGTCAGAGAAAATATAAATAAATTTGTATAAAAACTCAAATCTTTATTTAGAGATCTCTTAAAAATACAAATATCAAAAAATTAATTTATTATTGCCATTTAAGTATTTCTTAGAATATTCTATCACGTGATGACATTTAATGATAAATATTTTATTAATGAGACACGATATAAAAAAGGTATCTTTCATCTAGTAATTAAATGTTTAATTGCGTTAATCTTTTTGTTACATTAATTATACTTCGAGAGAAATATCATAGTTAAAGCGGCATCCACAATTGAATGCGTAAGCCACGATCAACGCTCGCCATCGTTACACTTATATATATATATATTTGTATCTTCAATTACCATAGAATCATGGTGACTCCGTTAGCATTGTAACATCATTCTATTTCAATAAAAATCTACATTCATTCTTTTTTTTTTCACATTTCAATCACTTCCCCCTCAACTTTCCTGTTCGCTTCCAATACAAATCTCTTCACAGAGATGCTTTCACTCATTACGACAACGACACAGGTCAGGGTACTATGCATCCTTCGTTTTTGTTTCGCTTAACTGCAGCCTGATAGATCCTTCTTAAAAAAGGTGAAAGGATTTGTGAACTCCTTTTGTGTAAATTGCATACCAGATAATCATCGTTGGTATGAATATTTATTATAATTATTATTTATATTTCTTATCACTATTACTTTTATGTCATTATATATAACGTTGTTACTACTATTACAATCGAATCATTCGCTACCTTTTAGTGGTTGACATCATAACTTGGCTAATTGGCACCGCCAGCTTGAGTGTAAATAGACAAACACGTATTTACAAAAATACAAACATAATTTACGTATATTTATTATTGTAGTCGCTAAATTAATAATAATGTTCGTGATTAAATGTGACATTTTGGACATGAAAAATTAAAAATTAAAATCCGGAAAATTTATATATGTGAATTTATTTCTAAATTTAGCAATTTTCGAATTGAAAGTGAAATTTGTACAGTTGCAGTTGAATTTTGATTCGTTTTTTAAGGATATCTTATACATAGCATCAATTTCAATATCTAATAATAATATATGATCAATTAGGGGAACCTCTTTAATAATGTTAATTGCAAACAGCCTCGAAATTATCTGCAACCAAAAGGAGATTCTTTTGAGTGTGGTAAGAAAAAAAAAGTTGTTCATTATGAACAAAATTATTTTGCAGCGTAAATTGATACGTGACTCGAGCATAGTTGCTTATTTTTAAACATACTTGTAATTTTCCTAATGGTCAATGATCTGACATTGGTTTAATAATATTCTTAAACTAATGCTGGAAATACTTGTGACCCAGTGGTAACATGCGCAACAAAGTAGGGCAAAGGACTGATTTGCAGTCACTGATTTCAGAAGCAAGAGGATCGACAACTTCTATAAGTGTTTCACATCGACAGTCACACAATTTGATGGGAGTTTTCCGGGATTTCTTTTATATGAAAATATATGGGGTAGATAGATTGGTAGAACCAGAGTTAGGTAGCTATCCAGAAAGTAACGTTGCCTTCTTATCACCACTGGAGAGCTGTTTGCGGTATCATGTGGGTTCCACATGTATACCGCAAACAGCTCTCCGAAAACAATTATCAAAACACAAGGATAAAAATATAGGAAATAAAATAGATGTATTTTATTGTGATTAGATTGCCTTTTTAGAAACAGTCCTATTCTTTCTAATTAATAGTGATTAGATGACTACATTGTTATTATGGTGACTAGATTGCTTCTTTGGAAACAGTCATATTCATTTCTGATTCATCATAATGATTTCATACAATTTTTAAGATAGATATATTGTGCATTGAAGTAGCACATTTACGCAATAAACAATTTATGATAATCGAGTTTATTCAAAATAACTTTTTTTAATATTTTAAAAACTGATTTTTTTTAGGTGTAATACTTAACTTTTTCTGCAACTCTCTTTTGTTGATTCTATTTTTTATTAATTGTGATGTTTAATAGTTTGTATCATTGTCTTTAAAAACTTTTGTAAAGATCTTAAACGGACACTTCATACATTTTGAAGCACATTCCAAACATATTTTCCAAAAATTATGCTTTGAATAATAATAGTATAGATTTTAATGACTTTAAATAGTTGTATCTTTTGTCTTTATGAAACTGTATTATATAATATTTTTAACACGATATCAATTTTTTTTTTCTATAAAATAAATTTTTATTTTCTTCAAATCAAATCAATATGTTGTACCATAAAAGCGTTTTCTTTAAACGTCCTTTGATTTAAAAAAAAAAATGATGAAGAAGTTCATATATTAGAAACAGAGTTTCAAACAAAGTTTCTCCGTTTATGTTGATGGTTTGTTGAATTACATCAGCTCTTCATCGAAGAGCTGGAGAGGTAGCTCTCCAACCACTGGGAGAGTTTCTCTTCGTACTTGGAAGCCAACTCGATGGAGCTCTGGATCTCTTCCATGCAGCTCTGAGTCACAAACTCGCTGGCAGGGGGATTGCGAAGTCAGGCGCACGAACTGAAACGAAAAGACACAACATTAAATCAAACATGGATAGAAATAAATTTTTGTGATGATTTTTAGCTGAAAATAACACGTTGAAATAAAACTAGCAAAAAAAATATAATTTATTTATATATATTCATTAATTATTATAATCATTAATATAATCACCATTTTTTTTTTCAATGACATCATCCCATCATGTTTTCAATACTTCATTTTTTAAAAAATTCGATTGGATATTTTTGTAAAAGAATCTAGTTTTATTTCACCTTTTTTCTCTTGAAGTCGAAATTAGTTTCTAAAAATACGGTAGTCTCTTGAAGAATACAAATAGTGTGAGCAAATAATCACTTCCCCAGTCGAATTGTAATAGATACTCGTCACATCAAATTAAGTCATTGCTCGAACCAAGGTTGGACTTCTTAGTGTATCTAATCCCTATCTAATTAAAGGAACACTACCAGAGAGTAAGCCTTTCGTTAATTTAATAGGATCATATTATATTTTTAGGTAAAAAATATATTAACTTGCTGCTAAAATTTTGGTCGGTGGTTATTTCAAGTCGTTTTTCTGAAGAATAATTATGAGGCATGAGCCCCAAATTCAATTTCTAGCTATCTGTGGTAATTCAGTAAAACTGCCATAATATACTGTTATGCTAAAAGCCACCATTCAAGACCTGTCCAACATAGTGTTATTCTCTAACTGAATACTGATTATTAATTTTATTGATACTGTTTGTCTTTCTTGCAGTGTGGTACCGAAGGCTGATTTTCCAACAAAAGAGGTCTTGGGCGTCTTAGCTGCTGACAGTCAACTTCAGATTTACTGCTGGATTATCCACCAGCAGTTTATAATGAGCGATTCCTTTCCTATCCCACTCTATAAGTAAAAGAATCGTCTTTGGATGTATACCCTTCAAGGCTGTTGGATAGGTCTTGAATAACGGTGGTTTTTTTAGCATAACGTTATATTATGGAGTTTTACTGAATTATCACAGATAGTTAGAAACTGAATCGGTGTTATCATGCCTTATAATTATCCTTCAGAAAAAATGTTCATACTCATTCCAAATGTCCACTCAAAAATATTGAATAGGTAATCAACAATCCAAGTGATGAGTAAAACAATATCCAAGACACTTTGTTCAACTGCTAAACAGTTCAATGGGTGAAATTGCTACAGCATTCGATTGCACCGATGATAAATGATAGCATAAGCACACAAACGCATCGATGGCTGAAAAATTGCATGGACAAAAGTGTATAATGGATTGTGTGTTTTATTAATTGTAGTGAGGAATGAATGTACAGTTATCACTATGTACAAAACTATTACTATTGATTGAGTTCACAAGTAATGGTGGTTACCGCAGGCATCTACCTGCACGAACAAACTAACTAACTTTCCTTTCATTTCCCCCCCAATCAATAGACATTGGCCTGCTCGAGTATTGTCTTGCGCTGGATAGATCTGTGATCTATCACTTGTCTATAATCACTTTACTTCTTGTTGCGAACCACTGAAAAGAACAGTTGAATAGCAACTACAGATCATGTGGTCTTTATATCTTGTTAAAACCCAATAAATCATCTTTTTCAAAGTGCATGACACGAATTAATGTTTGATTTGGATTGCAACTCCAGGCTTATATTTTCCATCTCCATTCCTTTCTTTTGATTGTCCTTCCAGATAACTTCGTTTTATCTAGATTTTGCAATATTTTACCTCTTCAATGAATATTATTTTTAGAAAAAAAGTTTGGAAGAAAATAATAATTATTATTGAAACACTTAAATTCATAAAAATTTAAGAGTAAAATTTTGTTATATAGTTTTACTATATCACTAAGTAATTGAAAACAAAAGCAAATGAGTATTTTAAATATGAAAAGCATTCCATAAGAAAATAAGTATTTTAAATATCAAAAACATTCAATAAGCAAATGAGTTTATTAAATATCAAAAGGCCGGGTGAATTCTCTTGTACGAAAAAAGTGTTTAGTATTCGAAAACAATAACATCAAAGGGCGAGAAAAAACAAGGCATGAATATCGCAAAAACAAAAACCAGGGTGCGAATGTCTGGAGATTTGTTTTAATTATATGTGAATTCATTGGAGTGTTATTTACATCGCCGAGGAACTCTGTGGTTTTCAGCTTGTCACAGAATGTGGAGATCCCGATAGATGGATCCTTCTGTGCTTCAAGTCTGAAACAGATTTACAGAACAGCTATAAGATTTATTACAGAATTAAAATAATTGCATTGACGAAATCTAAAAATCTCCCAAATCTCTTCAATGTCTACTATTATCATTTGACTATTAGTACCATGATCATCCATTACATTATGACTATTACCATAAGATTCAAAATTAAAAATTTTATCTTTGAAAGTAAAATACAATCCACTTCATGGACTTGATGGAGTAGATAGACCTAGAAATGTATTTTTAATATATATTTGATTTTTTTTTTTTTTTTATATTATATAAACGAGAAGACTCTAGAGATTGTGACAATGAGTGTAGTGTGTCTCGTATAACAAAGATATCTGGTAAACATTTTTCAATTTTTCTCCTCTACGACATGCAAAGAAGCGAAAATTACCCATAAAAGTCTTCCTCTTATAATAATTATAACTAATTGAAACACGTGGGCCCATTAATTTTCAGAAATAAAAGTAAAATGCGGCTCTTTTTTTCATACGTTAATTCTAAACAATGGCTTCAATTGAAAGAATCTCAATGAAATCTTAGAATCCGATTATAAACCAGCGAAGATCAAAACTTTTGCTTGCAACTTGGATGTAAAAAAAGAAGAACATTTGCCCAAATCTGAGTAAACATCTGAGCACAAATCCTACATGAGTTTCTGGTTTAGAGCAATCAGAAAAAAACTGTTTTAAGCTGGATGTTTCGCCAAGTTCTTATACGCTAAATCATAGAAATTTGCAGGAAAGATTTTGGATGTGGTAGTTTAGGTAGGAAGCTATTCCAAGTATCTAGCTCTTCATATCGAGGGGGGAGGAATCATTAGCTCCTCATAGTGGCCTATAGACAAAGGCTTAAAGGCTACTATGTCTATTATCTTGCTGATCCCAGTCACATTCCACAGGTCCTAACCTTATTAAAAATATATGAAATTGGAAGACAGTCTTCTGAATACCACACCCTTATAAGAAAGGAAATTTGCATTGTGCACTAATTTTATCTATTTTTACAACTCATCCCTAGACTACCAAAGAGTGTACAGAAAGTGTGTTCATACAGTTTTTGAGAATTTCCTCGAATTATTGATAGAACAAGAGATATGAGACCTTTTAAATGAATGATTCATTTATGCGTATAATCAAATATTGCAAAAGTTTCATATCCTTTTCACTTCTTCAGATAAACATTTCATTTCTAAGAAAATTCAAACAATTATTTAAATAAAAGATTTAATCTTCTGACAAAAATTCATAAACAATAATACACAACAACATAAATTCACAACAAACAAAAAACTGAATCGCGAGATAAAAGAATTTGAAACATTCAAGCTGGGGAATCTTCTAAAACCGTTCAGGGAAATCGAATCGAAACCTCCCGTATCTATAATGAAGGAACACACAACATATGGCTCCAATTGTGCTCTACTTGAGTGTTTGTTATAAAGTTAAATTTCAACTGAAGTGGATCCACAACAAAAGAACATTGGAGGTACATTGGTACTTGTATATACGTATGGTGAATCTCCTTCATACGGCAACAATCTCTTTTTGAAACTCGATTTGTTATATTGCATACTTTTATTATGAACTTCATTGTAAAAATGTAAATATTTTTTTTTAATTTGAAGTTTTATGTTTATATGGTTTTGTTTTTTTAGATTGTTTATTCACCTTTCATATTAGTTAAAAATTATTTAGTTTTGTAAAATCTGCCAAATGCATTGTGCCAAGCAATGACTAAAACAAAAATAAGGCTTATTTGTCTTTGGTGAAAATGGTCCCATAAGAGAAGAATCTAGAAAGTCTGGCATTATTCAGTGAGCCATATGAAGAGCTATAAAAGTCATATTATCTGAAAATCCGAGATATTTAAGTCTCTGCTTTGTAAAATTTATCAGAAATTTATCTGTACATATTTTTTGTGTATTCTTTTGAATTTGTATTTTAATAGTTACTTTAATAAACCTCTGTTTTAAAAAATTAAACTAGGTTTACATATCTGCACAAAGAATGAATTAAAATGAAATCAAAAGGTACCTGTTCATGAGCGAGTGCCAATGATTGGTAGTGTACTTCCAGAGGTGGCGCACGGCTTCTGGTTTGGCACTCAACCTCCGGAACATGAACTTCGCTAGCTCAAGGTCAATCCTGGGATCGAAGGCCATCACGTCGATCGTCCTAAAAAAAAAATGTGTTAAAGCATTAATTTTTAAACATTGTTGAAAAATTTTAAAAATTGAGATTTTGTATAAGATGGTGAGAAATGAGAACTATGTTCTGATATTATTTAATACTTTCAGTGACATGCCCCTATGGCATAGTTTGATATAGTATACCAGCCATTTGAACTTCAAGATAAATACAATATATTTCATAACTGGAGTATCAGAATTCCTTTTCTCACTGCTCTAAGAAGAACCTATTCGTTTTTTATGAACACCAGAAATGTATTTAAGACTAACGAATAAATATTCACTATATTTGAAAAATTTTCTAAACGATGTGAATATATAGCTTATTTCTATCAATAATCCATATTCAATTGTTATTACTGTAATATTTTGTATACATTCATAAGAAAAGGATAAGGCTATTCTCTACAAATTACTCTTTCTGATTTCACTGCTATCCTTCATGCTCCTTGAGTATGAATACTAACCAAAAATCAGATATCGTGATTTCAATCATATTTAATGGGTGCCTTTAGAAACAAGCCTGTCACGAGATATGTAAAACCTCTTGGTGGACCGTGGAATGGAGAGTGTCCTACATTCCACTTTGCTTTAGAGAACTGGACTCACTTTGCAATCAGTGGACCGCTGGTGAAGCTAGTGAGTGCCTCGGCCAGCAAGAACCTCCTGCTCCTTTTGGTCCTGTTGTCGCTCATCTGGTCGAAGAGATGGGCCCAGAGGGTGTCGTTGCCGAAGTGTGCGACGGCCGTCTGCAGGGCGAAGGACGGGTCCGAGGTCACGCTGCAAAAAGATACGCACACAGTCAGAAAATATGCACTGGAAGTATTAGTGTAGATCTACTTGCTGCGCCACCAAACTTCTTTAACACTTTCTTAGCTTTTATCCACCCTTGCTATTCAATAAAATTAAAATGGGACAGGTTAAATTTTTAGTTGTGTTAATTGTACGTATCAGGTTGTAACAAAGGCTCTATATGTTTTAAAGGATAATTATAAGACGTATCAAATATAACTAACTAACTCCCTGGCACTACAGTCCATGCTGGACCATGGCAGTTTGCCTACTGGCAGATTCCGAAACAGCAGACTTTCTTTTTACGTCGTAGGGTTGTCAGCCTCTATGGTCATCTTAGACAGGTGTCTACGACGTAAATCCCTACAAACATTACATGGCAGAATCCCAGCCCGAAATAATGACCACGACTGCCAGAGAGCTAGCCACTTGGCCATCAGGCCCCCATAACAAAGATAAGACAAATTAAATTATCTGTTATAAATTTGTGGATTCCCAACGGTAATATTTGAGAAATACAGTGGTTCTGTTGTCATTCAGAGCCAATTCAACAGCTTCGAGGGGGTCTGCATCTATTATTTTCAGTGTTGCATAGTGTTGGAATCGAACAATAAGAGCTGAAGTTTACTGTCAACCTATAGAATAACTAAACGTATTTTGGCAAGAAAAATTACCTTTGTTGATAAAAATAAAAGGAGTATATATCATTGATATCAGCGGTAAGATACATATTTGGCATTAGAAGAAAACTTCAACTATTAGAATTAAGAACAATTATGCATGTAAATGATGAAATATAACAGAGTTATAAACAGCATAATCCCAAAGAAGAGAATAATCTATCTTTTGCAACGTTGATCTTAATTATGATCTCGTATTATGTATCCAAAAACACGAAATTATAAATCAAAATATTATTATCTTACTACGATAAATCTACACAAATGCAATATTTATTCAAGGACTGTGTATAGTTTGAAAGATGCGGTTTTTTTCAGTACCCGAAAAATAGGGCAATGTTAAGAAAATTTCTAATAAATTTCTAATTCTCATTTATGATTTATACTGTACAATGTTAATTACTTCATCTTGAAAAATATATTTCTGGCCAGTAAAAATACGAAAAATGTGCACTGCACGAAGTCAAAAAGACATCGCAAATTTAGAGCCAAATGCTTTAATTCTCTAGGTAACAAATTTGGTTATAAAAATAACCTCACAACGATTAGGCGTTGACGATGAAAATGAAGTCTTGACATTGACGACGAAATCAGAGCTTGCATTTAATACTGAACTTCTAGAAACATCTTGGATTTAAAAAAAAAAAACTACGTAAATATTTAAAACCAAATGAAGCTTCTAGAAGCAGTTAAAAGGCTGAAATCAAAGGGTTATGAAAAAAAAAAAAAACCTAAAATATTTCTAGAAAATTATACATATTCATTTCAAAAATTACAAAAAAACTTCAATATGTGTAATCTTAATAGTTTCTTATTTGTTTCAGTAAACTTGCCATTAATTCTGCGATCCTCTCGTCAAATGATGTAAACAATTCTGTTTATTTTACCCTATGTTTGTCATTTAAAATTCTGTTTTTAAAAGTAAACCTTATTGTCTTTTTTATACACAGGAATCTAATGTTTTGAAAACACTTTTGGTGCTTTATTTAGTATGAAAATTAGTATATGCATCATTTCAATGATACCATAATATTCTACTTACTTGTGTTCTTGGAGCCAGAGATGCAATTCTTCGCGCATAGCTTCCACGCACTTAGGATGGGAGGAGCGGCATGCCAGGTCCATCACGACGGAAGGCAGATCTCTGGAAAGACATTTTGTAAAATAGAATATATTTTAAAGATGGATTAACTGAATAAAAGCGTAAAACAAAAACTGAAAGTTTCTTTGTTCGAATTCGAATAGGCTTACATGGAAAATTTGTTTTTAACAATTTTTTTTAATATTGTCTTTAATTTAATTTACAATCTTACTCGTTAAAATCCACTTATAAAGTGCTGTTGCAATTTCGTTTGCTAGATTTAATCGTTTACATAATCATTCGAGGGAGTAGATCTTCCGCTTGGCATAGTGTCATTTTTATATTAGATATCAAAGGATTTACTATTGTCTGAAAGGTGTCTAGAAGCTCTCTCGTAAAATAGGATTTGGTTTTTTGAGTTGTTGGTTTGTTCCACTAGAAAACAGAAATCTAAAGAGGATGCAATTTCTTTTGTCGACATTCGAGAGACTAAAATTACCCATAGTCTGGTATTAAACTGCAGTTACTGCAATGTAACTGAATCTTGTTGAGCTTTCCAGGTGACGTTGAAACTGTCACATATCTGTCCTTCCAGTATCAAAAAAAACTCAGTAAAAGAGCATTTCATTTGGAAAAAAAACCCCAAGAAATTTATTGATTAGTTAACTAGTTCGACCCATCAGAAGTCTTCCGAATTCTAATGACGAATTTTATTAAAATATGCAAAAAAATTATGAATTAGTAAGCGTATTTGTAACTCTACGAACCCTGTCTGCTTATACGATGCTATATGAAAAACATAGTTTCGTGTATTTTATTATTCTTTCTAATAAATTCCGATTTAGCTTTTGTTTTGATTGTTTTATGTGTGTACATTTTTAATTGTATATTCATAACTGTACTTACAAATCAGAGTAGCTAAACGAACAGCTACCCGTTTTGGTGTCCCATTTCCTAAATATGCTGCAAGATAAAGGCAAATATAAATTTCAGACAACAATGAGTAAAGGATAAATCAAATTCAGAAAGCAAAGTCGCAAATGACATCAGAAAAGTGTGTGGGGGTACCTTTTATTGCTGGCAGACGCTACATATTCGTCATACAAGTCTGATGTTAGGTCGATCAAATATTTCTGAAATGAAAAGGCAAAATTTTCTCAGTTAAAATTACATTTACAGTAAGAGTTCAACCATAATTAACCCAAAAGTAATCATGAAACATATTTCTGCCATTAATATGAACATAATCATTTACATAATCATTAATATATTTCTCCCATTAATATAAACATTTTTTTTTCTAATGCAGCCGGCAAAAGACAGTTTGGTCTTGGATGCCTTAAGGCAAGCGCTGCACAGACGTTACTCACTTTGCACTAGCCAGGGGGCGCGTGTAGCTTGAAGATAAGCCACGGACGCGGAGTAACAATGCCCCCGCAACGCTCTACGATCTTATTAGGACCGGGACCTACGGCTTAAAGTGGATTCCGAACCACTACAAACATTCATGACACCGCCGGGACTCGAACCCGAAACCTGTGGTACCGAGCGCCAGAGCGCTAGCCACTCGGCCATTCAGGCCCACACTTATAAGCATTGTTGCAGGAAAAATTATTTCCTTGACTCTTGAAGAAGTTATTAAAGGAATACTGATATAGAAGTTATCCAGCTGCATGACAATGCCAAACTCCCACACTGCAAGGATTAACCAAGCTTCTAGCAGAAGAGTTTGGCTGCAAGATTATTCTTAACCATTTCTTGACCTTGCTCTAACAGATGATCGCTTTTTAAAAGCTCGTAGAATAATTTGGACTAGTTTAATTGGATTTGATTGGGCTTAGGATGATTTCACGAGGAGAGCTTTAAACGAAGTTTAGTATTTTTTTTTTTTTCATGGAAGACCAAATTAATTTTATATAAAACAAGTAATATTAAAAAAAAAAAAAAAAAATTAAGTCAATTCCTACTTTTTTTTTCACTCTATTGCAGAAAGTCCTCTATAAATAATTTTCATTCGTTTTTTTTAAGTTTATCTGGCGCCATCTATTGGTAGATATATGCAACTTAAATCTAAAAAAACTGAAATTAATTAAATTTAATGTATGAATTAATATTTGAAAAAACTGTATTAACATCAAGTGGAAATAAATCATAAAAATCATGGAATCTATTGCCAAATAAAAGTAATAATAATATATTTCTTTTTTTCCAATGCAGCTAGCAAACAGACATGGACGTCTTGGATGCCTTAAGGCAAAGCGCTGCACAGACGTTACTCACTTTGCATTACCCAGGGGAGCGTGTAACTTGAAGATAAGCCACGGACGCGGAGTAGCAATGCCCTGCAACGCTCTACGATCGTATTAGACCGGCACCTACGATTTAAAGTGGATTCCGATCCATGGCACCACCGGGACTCGAACCCGAAACCTGTGGTAGCGAGCGCCAGACTATATAAACATAATCATTAACATATTTCTGGCATTAATATGTACATAATCATTAACATATTTCTGACATTAGTATGTACATAATCATTAACATATTTCTGCCATTAATATGAATATAATAATAAACATATTTCTGCCATTAATATGTACACAATCATTAATATATTTCTGCAATTAATATGAACATAATCATTCCCATATTTCTGCAATTAATATAAACATAACTATAGTGTCATGTGCCTTTTGTATAGGCCCATGGCAATAAAGTTTATTAACACAATTTTCTGATGTTGCACAATGATCTCTAACACGAATCACTATAATAATTATAATCATTTCTTGCCATTTCATTTCAAAACTGAGTTCACTTCAGAACATCCATTTCGACATTTCTTATCCTGTAAGTGGATGCTACAAGTCTTTGAAGATCATGCAAATTGAACATGAAAATATTGTAATAATGATGATATGTCTTTGATGGTAACTCTGAGGCACGCTATCATCCTCATATTGTTAGGATAGTAATTCTGAGGCCAATTTTCAAATCCAGAACTAGTTTCATTCACCGTAAAATATTTTTAAAATTATTAATGAATGAAATTTGATCATCACCACCATTATTCCTTGGAGACGTAAGTGGCAAATGCAAACATTTTACTTCCAATTAAAGTAATTATAAACTTTACCATTGAATTCAGATCAGAAGAAATGCACATTTGCATATGTAGCTGCATTTTATAATATTATCAAGAAATAAAATATTTTTAGTCGAGGAATTTTTTTCATTAGAATAAAGGTTAACTTAGAGAGACGTGTCATGATATTATTTGTTACACATTGAATTATATTTAGAAAAAAATGCATAATGCTGCACAGCATTTTGAAATGAAAATATAAGCAATGTAAGAGTATAAAAATAAGTAATCAAAATTAATAGCAAAAAGTTTATACATGCTAATTGTAGATTTATCCATCAAAAAGTAATCCTCCTTTTAAATAAATAAATAGCACATTAACAGTTCTTTTTGCCAGCAAAGGAAAAAATGTTTTGGCCAGCGATGGTAAATGCCAGCGATATTTTTACGCACATCTTTTGTATAAAACTAAATGCTGCTTTCTTACAAAATTACATAAAATTTTACATTTTTCGCGAATGTTGACGCTATTTTTTCCAGTCTTTGGATATTTTTTTATTTGCACAAAGTTGAAAATGTAATGGACAAAAAATTGCTTTAATTTATGTAGAAGGATTAATTTTTTCGAAGTCTTCAGTTAGTCCAAATTTTTCATTATTTTCCGTACTTCGTCAATGGCGCAACAACCCCATGGTGGGGCAAGACCGTCTGCCTATTGGCAGATTCCGAAACATGAAATACTTTCTTTTACGGGGTAGGATTGTCAGGCCTACGTCCAACAGTCATATTAGACCGGGACTCACGGTTTAAAGTAGATTCCGAACCACTACAAACATCCACTGCACAGCGGGACTCGAACCCGAAACATGTGTCATCGAAAGTCAGAGTGCTTGTCATTCGGTCATCAGTCTTTGAAATAAATTCTCAGTTTACAATTCGTTGTGAAATTATTTTTTGCAACTATCAGACAAAAATATGTGAAAATAAAAAAATGTATAAGCCGGACGAACTTTTCCCTTTAATTAATTATTTTACGAAGAGTTAGTAATATTTCAAAAAGTGTACCATAATTTTGAAAAGATATTACTTTGGAGCTGTGAAAAATACATGCGTAGCAAACATAGTGTTATATGGTTAGATGCATCTGTTAAAACATAGTGGTTTCCTAAATTAGTTACAATTCAATCAAGAGATGGCACTGACGGGAGTATATAATTTGAATTATTCCATAGGTGATTGGTATTGGTCTCTACATTCACTCGATTCTAATCTATTTAGATTTGTTCTGTGAAAAAGTTTGAAAGATACCGTTTTCACCCAGAACAATCAAAACTGGAAGAATGAATAAGCCATCATTTTTGACATTCTGAATGTCCCCTTAGAATGTTAGCAAGTTAAATAATAAAGAATTTTTTTCATTTTCAAGAAAAATTATATGTCTATTTTAGAGACATAACAAAAGATGTTCAAATATTACCCCCTCAAGTCATTGTTATGACTTGATCTACCACACACACCATTTATTTTCATCTTTTATCTACGATTGATTTTTGTATTATGTCTCGAGAAAGTGATCTTTTCCGAACACCATGTATGATATCTATTTTTCGACATTTGTCAAACGGTATTAAATTGTGCGTAATAATTTATCAGCGCATAATCAATAATTATGGAAACATAACACAATAATAATATGAAAAGAAAGGCGGAGAAACTAACTTTAAGCAGTGCCAGGGTTGGAGAATTCTGATCGAGGCTGTGTTCGAAGTGCAGCACGTGGTCTCGGAACAGGTTCCAGGGCAAGGGGTCTTTCTCCCTCCTCAAATACATCGTCAGGGAGAGGGGGATGGAATACGGCAGACGATCCGTCTCAGACAGCACAAAGGCATCATGCAGCAGATTATAACGATCCGTCACATCCAAAGCCTGCATAATACACAAATAAAATTCAACGTGTCAACAATGATTCTTAAAAATTATTGTTCCTTTTCTTAGAAATGCAAGATTTTCGTGTTATATTGTGCTGGTTGACAGACAAAAAGGAGCCAAGTGTTATGCAACTGAGAGCATATTCTATACTTTTAATGTTTATTCTAAGTTATTGTTGTTTTCGAATGCTGACTACTCTGACTTTGATGATCATTTAAAGAAATTCTGAATTATGAAATACGATATTTTAAAGGACGACGTGTAGTTTTACGAAGATAAAGAACTCTTTGTCTGCTGCACATAAGTTTCTACTTATATTGGAATACAACATAAAAAGCTGAAAATCCTGTTGTTAGGACTAAAACAAGCATGCTATAAATCTAAAGTAATTATTGTTATTTTGTGTCGTACTTATGTAGCGTAGGTAACATGCATTGTAAGTAGCATCCGTATAACTCAATTTAGTTGGAAGCTATTATTATTTATACTGATTTATATGAAAGTTGTTCCTTTAAAAACTCAAATTTTGATGATTTCCTTCGTATTTTTTTATTCTCATTATCTGATTTATATTCATTTTTTATTTCTTTTTATATCAGTTGGATAAATAAAGCAGTTTATACCGTGCATAAATCTTAAATTACTTTTAAAGTCTACAAAACTTAATGTCATATCTTCTTCATACATCATAAAAATAATATAAATGTGAAGTTACTTGTAATATGTTTAAAGAGAGATCATGTTATTTCGAGAGCATTACTTTGATTAAAAGTGCTAAACAGAAATCTAATAGGCATGTTTGGGATATTTTGGTGGCAGACTACACTGCCAAAATATTAGCAAAGTATTATGATTTCAGATAAGTCAAATCATGGTTGGTTGTCTTTTTATCCTATGAGATTTTCAGATGGTTATCTGCTATTCTAATTTCCTCATTTGGTTAGAAATATAAAATTACCACATTAAACTGATTAGATAATTGGCTTACAAGACATCAATTCTTAACCAAGAATGGCGTTAATAAAATAAAGGTTTAAATAGATGTTAAAAATCTAGGTTTTTGGTAATAAAAATTAGCCTTTCACTAATCCTAATTTTTTAAAGATTTTTAAATTTTACATAACACATCGAAGGAAAAAAAAAGCACTCATTTGTATCAAGAGCTTACTTCGTGATTTTCCAAGAGTGTTCGCTCAAGTTTCTCCCAATCCGAGAAGTCGTACTTGACGACGTAAAATCCGATGAAACCGGGATTGAACTTAACGACGTCGTCCTTCAGAGCATTGATCTCGAATGTGGCTGAAAACGAACAATTTGAGTTAATTAAAACCGTTATACAAAATATGCTGAACTTTGAACGATGGCAGATTACATGAATAACTTTAAATTTTAAACATATAAATATGGGTAGATTATTTATTTATTTTTATATAAAGCATGTTTTCCAGTTATTATTTTGTCACAAAATATAAAGAACTCTGACTTTCAATCGTTGAAATTTTTCCAATACAATAAACAAGGCAGATTTATTTATTTATTTTTGTGAGAAATTTGTATTGAAAAGAAGTTAGAAAATGGTAAAAATTTCATTTATGGGAGTTATCAATTTCTATTTCTATTTTTATCAATTTTATTTCTATTTCAATTTTATTTTTTTATCAATTTCTATTTATATTTATATCAATATTTCTATTTATATTTAAATTTTATTTTTTTTATTTTTTAAATTTTTATAATTTTTAAAAAAAAAAGCCGTTTTTAAATTAAATCTCCTAGCTTATTTATTTAAATAAATAGCATTAGAAAAATTCTTGTTTTTTTCGGTAAAAATAACTAGGCTGAACATTATCATTCCTAGCGATTTTAATTGATAATGCAGCATCGGTGTAGGGTGAATAAAATAAAGCGCAAACACACTGTTTCATCCTTATCATTCAGTCAACTTCTCCAAATCTTTTGAATTCCACAAGATTTACGTTTTAAAAGTTTTCTCCTCAATCAAGACATTTATACATAACTTCTTGCGTAATTACTAATTATAATGTGAAGATATCCATTTATCTCTAAAAGGTAAAAAAAAATTTTACTTGTAGTAATACTAAACTTTTTTTTCTATATATTGATAGAAAAGCCAAAATATTATTATAAACTGATAAAGAAAATCAACAAAATGCATCTCTTGTCATAATGGTCTATTTAGTTAATATGAATGACTCTTAAAAAATGTCATTAACTTCTTTATTTATTTATTTATGGGTTTAAGTAAAAATTAATTTAATAAGTAAGCACAGAAAATAATACTAGTAAAAAATTTTTTTTTAATTAAAAGGAATAATGCTTTTCTTAAATTTAGAGCCACCTGTTTTGTCTTTTAACCAGAGCGTGTGTTCGTTTCCCGTTGCCAGATTCTTGAATGTCAGTGGAATTTGCCAGATAAACCTACAAAATGAAAAAAAAAAAAGAAAACAATTAAGCTTGTCTGAAAAATATTTTTCAATGTTAATAAATTTATAGTCGTAAAGATTCTTACAAAGTATTTATTTACATCACCATTTTAAAATACTAATAATAAGAACATAAATTAAGAACTTTTTTTTTCTAGAGATAAATTTCAAAATCATAAAATATTAAAATGGTTATGCTTACTGAAGTTTAGTATTTAGTTATTTTTTTCGATATTAACTATCTTTTCTTTTTCGTACATCTCATTTAGTGTATTTTTTATTTATTATTTGTTTTTTTATTTATTTTGCATTCTTTTTTTTTTTTGCTTATTACAAATTTTTTCTGTTTTCCGTTTTTTTTTTTTTTTATAATTTATTTTTATTTTATTTCAATTTTTTAAAATTATTTTTGTATGATACATAGACAGTTTAACATGTTAATTATTGTATGAATACTAAATTAAATTCTTTACATAAGTGTTCTATTTGAGTACAGATACCTTAAGCGTAAAAGAATCGTTTAGTTGCAATTCAAGCTTTATTCGATAGATTATAAACTACTACACCACGTGACTGTGTCCAGATCTGAGTTCCTTTACAGTTTGGGAGTGATGTGGATTAAGTTGAATGGACGCATGATTGAGGACAACGCTCTACGATCATATTAAACCGGAACCTACTGTTTAAAAGTGAATTCCGAACCACTACAAACATCCATTCCACCACATGGTTCGAACACGAAACCTGTGGTATCGTGCTCTAGCCACTCGGCCATCAATCCGCTGTATCTGACAGATTGCATTCAAAGAGTCTTCTGAGTATAGGGTAGGAAAATAATGGAATTCTTTCATTGTGATCTGTTAGATGAAAGGGGAGGGGCTTGATGGCAGAATAGCTAGCGCTCTGGCCCTCAGTGTTTCGCGTTCCAGTCCCGGCGGTGCCCTGAATGTCTGTAGAGGGTCGGAATCCACTTTAAACCCTATCTCCCGATTTATTATGACTGTATGAGCATTGGGCGTAGAGCTAACAACCCTACCTCTTAAAAATAAAACATATCCTGTCTCGAAATCTGCCAGTAGGCAGATGGCCTAGAACACCATGGGTCTGTTGCGCCAATGAAGAAGAAGAATATCTGCTAGATGAGTACATAACAATAACTAAGCAACTAATCAGCAACTAAGATTCTTAAAATCTTTTTTTTTTTTTTGCAGAAATGGGCGAAATAACCGCTCCGTTAAAATCGTTACCCTTTTGACCTATTTTTAGCTATGCATAATAACAGATCAATTCTGCTGGCAGTAAAAGACTTTTCGATTTCTTATTCGCAATCGTAACAGCGGAAACAAACGACAAATCGTTCTTGCACTCTCAGAATATGTAGCTCCTAATCACTCTAAGGTTATTACATCCATAATGCATGCGAAAATAAAAAATAAAATAGTGGAAAACAAATCAAAACACAGTGTGATTAAAATTTCGAGCTTCTCACTTGCATTGTGAATAAAAAAAAAATTTCTTACCCGTATTTTTGATTGAGAGTAACTTTTTCAGCCTTGGTTTCGTTCACGTTTCTAGAAAACCAGTGCTGAGTAGCAGTCAGGCTCGACCCCTCGCGGCTCAGTTCCACGTAAGGGAAACCCATCTGCCTGGTCCACGTGTCCATGACACCCGATACGTTCACCTCCTAAAAGAACATTAGAAATATCTCTGTTATTAATTTGTAACACTATTCATGCTGTAATAAATACACAATTTTATCAGCAGAACCCCAAATGTGTAATCAATATCAAAAGATCATTCAGCCACGACCGCCAAAGAGAAATTGCACCATCATGGCTACAGTTGCCTTAAATAATAACTTCCTAATTAACTAGGAACTAAAATTTTAAATTCTGCCTCTGCTACAGTTAGCAATCACCCTCTGATGATTTCCTTAAAATTTCAGTTTACGAATACAATTCAAAATATAAAAGATAGAAAGTATTCACAAGTGTAAAAATATTTTTAAGAGTTATATTTCCAGCCTGGAGATCAAAGAGCAGCCATGGAATTTCTGCAGTAAACGACACAGATGACACTCAAGCCAGAAATGCTGAAGGAAATCAGATCGAATGTTTACTTGTGATCAGGTTTCTTTGTTTAATAAGTTAATGATGAATTTCTGCAGGTTTCAACTGCAAAAATTCATCATTAACTTATTGACAAATACTCTACCATTATGATGCCATGTGAAAAGGTATAGCTTAAATGCACTGAAATAATAAATCCATAATTTTATGACGCTTATTGGAAGATTGGATCTTCTTTACAGTCTGGACGCGTAACATTTGGATTGCTATCCATTCACAAACGATATGGATGGTAATCAAGCTGTCATTACCATCCATATCATGTAAAAAATGCAAAAACATTTTGATTGTAATCCATTCACAAAAAAATATGGATGGTAATTAAGCTGTCATGAAATGACATCATGTAAAAAATGCAAAAACATTTTAATTGTAATCCATTCACAAATGATATGGATGGTAATAAAGCTATCATGAACTGGAATCATGGAAGGCATTTATATTTTCACTGACTGAGTTATTGTGTACTGCTTATTGTGTACTATTATGTTATGTACTATTGTGTACTACTTGAACAAATATTTGAATCTAACGGTGACTATGTTTCAAAATAAATTTGGCAAATGAATTATTACAGCAAGTCTTGCTTATAAGAAAAGCTTGTGTCTGAGAGGCCTCGATATCTCAATTTCTTACACCCCAAATAATAAAAATAATAATAATAATAAATAAATGAAAGAGTTGCTTACCATGGTAGAGGCATTGTCCAATTCTGACCATAAATCACTTGTTCTCGCATTTCGATAAGCGTACTTCTTCAGGTAATTCTGTAAAAAGTATTTCCACAATAAAAAAAACTTGTTTAATTTAAAGATATATATAATTCAGAAATAAATTTCATCCAATCAATTCTTTTAGTTAAGCTAAATAACGATTCTTATTTTGCTTAACAGAAGAATTTTTAGTAGCTAAACTTTCTTGCTATTTGTACATACGAACATCTATCAGAATCGTTAGAAAAAGCTTTTTAAGAAAGAGCAAGTTTTTAATGAAAGATTTTATGCAAATTTTTTAGATTACAGAATACGTTTCTTGATATCCTAACCACTAGTTTACGCTGTTTGTTCGAAAATAATTTAATAGAACCTTTAACTACATATTCCTAACATTTAATATAGTTGCTAGGAGAATTTAATAACTTTAATCCAGGCTAATTAAGGTTGCTTTAAAACAATAATTAAAAAATCTATCGAATTCAAGTGAATATTTACTCACAGAGAGCCCCTTTCCTGAAGTCATCTTTCATGATATGTTGCAACATTTTCATCACAGCAGCACCCTGTAACTCAAAAAAAAAAAAAACCTGTTGAGTATTTCAACAAAAACTTGATCTTTTTTTTGGTTTGTATTTGTATTTGTAACTATAAGATACATGGCATTGAAGAAATATGACGAACATTATCTTGTTAACATGGTGAAAACTTTTGAAGACATTTATTTTCTTATGTGCATAATCTTTATTAAAATAATAGCCATAAAATTTAAATATTGAATTAAAAATCAATCCTTTAAACTAATTTCTTAAATATCATTTACGGATATAAGAGTAATTAATTTGTTCCAAGCAAAGTATTTTCAATTGCTTAATCTAATAATGAAAGGATAAGTTAATTAAATTAATGACCAAAACTAATTTTATGAACTCTATTTTACAATAGGACTATCTTATATGAAAACGTCAAATATTTCTTGTATAATATTTGTGGAAATATTCATGAAAAGGTCTTACAACTTGGCTACTTAATTCATTTTTTTAAAATTATTTTTATTTAAGTCAATGCATTCGTTAAGAAATATTGAATCCTAAAGCCTAAAATTAGATGAAACGCTTCATTTTTTTTTTTGTTATTTTCTTTATAAATAAATTGAATAAAATAAGAGATATTATTTTTTCTGAAATCATTGTAAGTTTTTAACTGTCCAACATTGGGAAAAAATAGACAAAAAAAATGGCTTATTTTGTTTTTAATATCAGTGGAAGTAAACGGTTTTCTTTTTCGTAATCTGTAATTAATCCAAATGTTTTTGTAATATTCCGTTGAAACTACGATAACTTTACCACCGTAATTTGTAACTCCATCTTTATGGGCACATTGAAGACGGCATATTAAAAGAGATATTCTTACTTTTTCATAGGAGATGACGTTGAAGGAGGCTTCTATTTCTCCGGGGGTGCTCACATTGCGCACAATGGGATGGGAGTTCACGCTCGAATCGGGACACATCATCCGGGACATCTTGCGCACATCCACCTGCGCAAAAAGAGTACTTGAAGTGATTGTGATTACACTGATTAGGTGTAACATTACCATCACCTGTCTAACAAAATTTGATCAAGGGATCCTTGCACATTTTAACATTTTTAATAAAAGTTGACCCAATTCTAGATTCTCTGGCGATGTTGATATTCGTTGTTCTGAGTTTTGAAACGCAAAAATTGTAGAGATGATCTCAAATATACACGACATAATGCGATCCTTCCAGTCCAGTTGATCCTTTCCAATCCATTATTATATTAATAAATTGACCATTAATAGAAATTATTGTATGAAATCAGCAAAGATTCATTTCTGCAATGGCCTTATATCGTACAACATTATCTCAATTTTTTGATACGTCATAACTTGTAACTAATTGATAGAACATAGTTTCGGTAATACTATTCACCAGCCGTTCTGGCCACCCAAAATTCTGTCAAAGTCCAATAAACCTTCTCATATTTCGATATATCGCGAATTTTTATTTCATGTGCTTTACAGACAACTTGATCTAATTAATTTATAGATAGTTTTAATGTTTTGCTTGTTACGCCTGGAACTTTAAAAGCCATAATTTTTAACTATGGACATTTAAGCATGTATCGTTTTATGACCGAATGGCAAGACTTAGCCAAGCTGAGCTAAGGAATTTAAGATAACCTGAAAATTATTTTACAGAGGCTATTAGTTTTCAATACAACTAAAATAAAAGTGTAAGATTGACAAAACAAATTATATATACAAGCAATAAGTCAAATAATAAAAAGAAATAAAAAGAAATTAACACTAGGAATGCCCCTTTGCATGTTAAGCGAAATAAGATTAACTATATGAAATTGATTTTACCTTTGCATGGGGGACATTCGGACATGCTAGATAAGACATTAATGCATGCGAGACAAGAAACAAAAGGCAATTCTTGGTATGGGGTGAGAAAGGAACAGAATCTCACCTCATTGATGGAAGGGAAGTACTGCTTAAGAGGAATGTACATGATGAGTGTGGACATCCCCTCGTTCAGCCACAAGTCGTCCCACCATTCCATCGTCACCAGGTTGCCGAACCACTGAAATAAAATTCGATCTTAATAATAATTTAATTTTCATCCAGAAAATAAATGCCTTTGAAATTAAGTATTTTATAGCAAGTACCGAATTCATGGAGTTTTTCCTTTGATGGCCCAAACGCTTGGAGAAGCCATTTTGGACATTACGGCATAACTGCTTAAACCTATGTTTGATCAATTGTATGAATCAGAAAAGCATGAAAACTCTCCAAGAAAATAATTACGTAGCAATTGCGTGCTATGATTGAAAAATTCAGTTTCTTACTATTTTGTTCAAGATTATGAAGAAAAGTTTTATTGTTTTTTTTCCCTTCTATATTTTGATTTTTTTAATGCATTATGATATTATTTAAACTTTAAATAGAGCTTATTTTTCTTATTAAAAAAAACTACTGACATATATAATCCAAAAAAAAAAAAAAAAAAAAAATTTAAATTAACTACTTCTCAGGACTGAAAACATACTCAAAATCAGCTTCACTTCATTTACTGCTAAAATTTACGGATTTCTCGTAAAGGCTTAACATAATTATGTCAATATTGCTATACACTTAGTGATTGCTAATATAATTTTTAAGACATAAATATAATCTTAATGTCAAATTGAATTTTTTTCAAATGGAGTTCACTTGCTACATCAACATTTATTATAAGATTTACTACTTTCTTTAACCTTTTATTCATTTTTTTTTTTTAATTTTCGTAGATTTTCAGATTTTGATAAAAGATTAAAACATAATTCAGCATACAAGTTATTCCTTAGGGATCATAATATAGCTTTAGATTAATAAAAAATAAATAAACCTTTTAATATTACATAATATATATTGAATGTTTTCTATTTTATTGCATTTAAGATTACATCATTAGTCAATAATGTGCTGCTCTTATTTGCACATTATTGACAAATCATGTAACATAAAAAATTATTTAATTGTTAATGCACTTGTTCAATATAAAAATACATAATTTGTCAATAATGTGTTATTGACAAATTATGTATTTTCAAGTATTTTTGCTTGTGTCTTGTATTTATACGTTATTTTACGTATATAACGTATTTTTCACTTTTTTTTTTGTCATTTATTGCCAAAAATGTGTTCCATTGGGAACAAAGTAGAAATATTTTTGCAAGATAAAGTATTGAAATGAGCAAGCTTGTTAATATCAACACATATTTTTGAAAGGCAATTTAGACACGGACAATAAAAAAATCGATACATAAAAAAAAAAAAAAGCATATAACTCAACCCTTTTGTATTTGGTTATAAAGAGAAAAATTGAAGCAAAGGATGTAGAAAAATTTGCACCAAATACTAAAATATTCAAAAACATTTACGTAATATCATACATCACATTCTTTATTTGCTTTTTATTATATTATTCAATATTATTTCTTTTATTTATATAAAGAAATTCAATTTATAAAATTAGATGAATCTTAAAGGTATTTGTTCTTTATGTATTATGCGATCCACAAGTCTGGGCATCCGTATAATATATTGATGGATGCCATTTAATAAACTTCTTCATTTGAAACTTAAACCTGAAACTTTTCAAACTGAACTTCTTCATTTACTCAACAGCCACCTGGTGGGTCAAGGCCGTCTGCCTACTGGAAGATTTCTAGACATGAGAGGTTGTCTTTTTACAGGGTAGGGTGGTCAGCCTTACACCTAATGCTCTACAGTCAAATTAGACCGGAACCTACAGTTTAAAGTGGATTCCGAACCAATACAAACATCCATGGCCCCGCTGGGACTAGAACCCTGTGGCACCGAGTGCTAGTCACTTGGTCATCAGGACCCCAAGATGAACTTGTAAACAAAAATTTATAACTTCACTATTTTAAAAAATCGATTTGTGCTATAAAATTATAACTTTCGAGATAGTTTTAATTGATTGCTACAGTCAGAAACACGAAATAACTTTGTCGAAATCTCACCTGATGCACGACCTCGTGCGCTATGACTCTGTCCACGTGCAGGATCCTTGACCTCTCGGGCAAGCTGCCGTTCACCAGGAATCGGTCGCCGCTGTACGAGATGGCGCCCCAGTGCTCCATGCCCGGCACTACGTACCCGGGGATGCACACCGAATCTGCAACAAAGCACCATTTCTTTTAATGCCATGATAAAACGTTACGTCAACAGTCTTGTATAAATGTATATGGTCACTATAAAAATTACTTTTACCCACAGATTCCAAATTAATTAACTATCGGTCAATCTTTTGCTTCAATAAAAACAGATTTTTTCTTTACTCTTCTACAAGTTTTAATTGGAATAATAAGTCTCTTTAGCAAACAGCAGTGATCTGCTTTGATACTTATGTAGCTTAGTAGGATCGAGATTTCAAATAACTTTCTATTTCATTCATCCCCGGGTTTTATACAAGGTGATTCGAAACTACACAAATTTAAAGTGGGTGAAGAAGAATCGGAATTACACACGGTGCCAGTTAGCATGGCAGATGAACTTACAGGATAGATGGTGGTTGCTGCTTAGTAAGGCACGTGCGAGTCCGTCAATTAGGTTGTTGAATGTGTCTGATAATATATCGTAAAAATTACAAAGAGATTTATTATTTTTATATGTACAACGTTACACTTGTGCATCTTCCATAAGTGGAAAATTTAAACATAGTACAAGCAGCCATTTCAAAATTATATTTTCAAGCACTCTATATACAATGCTTATTCCATCTCATTGCTCATTCCACCCTTTTCTATATAAAAGTGTGTCTATGCAAGGAGCATAGACACACTTTTTTGTACATAAGTACATGCAAAAATACCCACCATATGAATACAAATACAAGAATTGCATTAATAAGCACGCTTCTTTTTTAAAAAATTAATTTAAATTAAAATAATTTTATGTAAGGGAAAAGGAAACCAAAATTCAAAAATGGATTTGGTGTCCATAGCTTTATGGAAAATTAATTAATTTTGTCTCTAATTAGAGTCCAAACACTCTCTAATTAGAGTGCGAATATTGGCACAGATTTTACCTACATAAACGTTTCAGTAAACATGGATTTTTAAACGTGGACTATTCAATGGACTACCACAATATCTATATTTGTTATTAAAAAGTAATAAACTACTTTTGAAGACATTTAAATACTTTTGTATAAGAAATTTTATAATGTTTCTTAATATAACAAATTTCATTCTATTTAGAAGCGAAGTTTATTTTACAAGAGATTTTCCATCCGCATAGAATTTCGTTATAATAATTTCGATTGTGACCTCTATCGACAAAAATTTAGCATCTTTGAAAATGGGCTCCAGTCCTTTCAATGACATTGTGTCACAATCGTATTTTGAAATTTACTATAAAAAATAGCGTAAACATATAATTACAAAAATAAACAAATTATGAGTTCGTGCTATTTCTTGTGGCTGTCGCGGGTATGTATTATGTGCGCCCACATACATTGCTATATTTTGTGTCTTTTTCATCTTAGAAAGTTTTTCACATAAATCCTTACTTACTCTATAATATTTATGAAGTAAAAATAAATCAATGATTAGAATCAGCCTTTTTTGGGGCGGAAAACAAATGTGTAAAATGAGCAGATTTACAAAGAAGGAAGTTACTACCTAGCTTGGGCAGGACGTAGGGCACATCAAAGAACTCTTCCAGGGTGCTGAGCAGCCTCAATGTCATGTTGAGTCCATGGGCGGCCTCCTCTAGTCTGTCTGGAGGAGCATAGGCTCGCACCTAAATAGAAAAACTTTGATTAATTTCCTTAGGAAATATTTCTTATAAATGAATTCTAAGTAAAAGAATTTTAATAAAAATTGTTTCAATCACCATTTCTGAAACTTCATTTTTGTATGCCTTCAGATTTTTTTTTATTATTATTTAACCAAATGTTTCAGTCTTTATTTAGCTTATTTTTGATTAATAATGTATCTGAAGCTCGATTCGTAACCCAGTAACAACATGCGCAGTTAGTCTGTCAGGGGACTCTGGTCCATGTCCACTGGTGACGTTTATTGCAACCCTTGCAGAAACGAGCAAATTTGATCGTGACTATCTAAACATCAACTAGTCAGGCTTCCTAGTGGGAGTTTTCAGGTTTTTCTTCCGTGTGATACCAAGTGCGACTAAATTACCCTAAAAAGTACTTTCATCATCCCCCTTCAGTGGGTGACGAGGGAGGACTATATACATTTGTGGAACATAACGCCCACCGATATTGGACTCATACAGTATGGCCATATAACATGGATCTTGATAATAATTGCAGGATATTTCTAATTTATTGATTGAAAAATCTAGAGAATTACAAAGAGGTCATTCTTATTGTTATAATTTTTTACTTGTTAAAGAATGCCATAACATTTGAAATGTTATTTTATATAACATTTCATTTACTATTAGAAATTGTATTTTTTAAATTTGTGTCTGATTTATTTCTAAAGGATATTATGTTTTATATAAAAATTTCTCCAGCTAATATTTAGCTGTATGGCATAATTTGAACAAATTGACTCTTGCACTACGAAATGGCATCTACAAATCACCTTTCCTTCGTCATGCAGTACTAAACTTGTATTATAAACTGTTGCAATGTGTTATCTATATACATATTTATTGAGACATCAGCATTTAAAGACGAAGCAAGCTTCTAGTTTACTCACCGGTTTTCCGTTGTAAGTCGGCCTGCAGGAATTCAAAGTCTGAGACGACGCAGAACAGCAAGTAAGTGGACATCGTGACGGACTCCATGAACATAGTTTTCGCCAGATCGCCATCCAAGTCTACTTTTTCCTAAACAAAGAAAACAGCATTTTTCACTTACACAAAATTGAATTAAGAAGGAAACTGAATCGAATTACTTTATTTAAATTTTAATGATCATATACTCCTGTCTATATTCCGAAGCATCATATGACCCTCGGTTGTAATTTTTTTGGCCGGAAAAAATAATCACATCTAGTAAAAATCGCATAGGTATGGCATTTATACATGACTGGCTTTTTCAGTTATTAAACAAAACATTTTTGACAACAATTTCATACAAAAAAATACTTTAAAAAATTTAGGATAATAAAAATCAAAAAGAAGAAATGCATTTAAGAATTATGCTTAAAACAAAAGAGATGATATTTTGCCGACGATTTGCAATCTTCATTTTTATATCACAGTTTCTTGCTAAATTGGCATTCTGTATTTTCAGTTCTTAAATAGAAGATTCAAACAATACTGCCTAAAGAATTGCAGAGCAAAAATCCTTGTTCGGAATACGTATAAATTACTTTAGAAACCTAAACCTCTGTACATTTTTCGAGAAAAAGGTAGAGAAAAAGTATGACATAACATCTGGCTCAAAGGAAATTAACTTTATTGGAATTATATACAGAATGAATGAGAAAAATAAAGGAAATAAATAAATATATATTCATTATTCAAGAATAGTGATATAAATTATAGTGATATAAATCATATATCACCATTTTTGCTGGAATAATTTAAAGAGAGATGGATGGTAAACTGATATTTCTTATCATGGATCATATGGAACTTTACAAATCTTCACATTTTGTTGTTGTACATTGAACATTTTTTTTTTTTCGTAAACCGATAACAATTCTTCGACTTAGGGCTTTCTAGAAGAATGTTTAAGGTTAATTGGTCCTTATTTACGGCATTATGACAAAAAGCCCATAAGATAATTCTAAAAAAATTTCCTCCATTTACCATCTACATTATGCCACCCTATTCCTGAAATCAATGACTGATTCTTCAAATACGAGTTGATACAGTTTATCTAAATGAACTTAAAGATCTCTGCGGCACTCACCTCTTCCGGCATGTTCGAAACTGCCGTCAGGTTGGCAGGGTGAACAATGCTCAGTTTGAATTTGGCCTTGAAGCTCGGCTCATCGAAACAAGGAAACACTTTCCGAGCATAGGTTGCTTCGAAGCGCGTAGCCAACAAGTACCTAGATAAAAAAAAAGGTATTTTAGTTTCCAAAAAGGATTCTTTAAAAATATTGAAATTCAACGCTATACATAAAGTGCTGCTCAATCACTTCAATGGGTACATCCACTTTATCAATGTTAGCATATGTGTAGGAATAATATGATCTATTTAACTATTTATTTATTAAAAAAAGGTCATGAATATCAATGCATGCAATTAAAAACGCAAATTGAAAAAAGAAGCTAAACGACAAACCCATATTTTTTCAAGTATTTTAAAATCCTATAATAAAAATTGTTAGAATATCAATATATCAATAAATCACGAGTAAAATTAATAGTACAAGACAAATACTTCTTAAAAACTTCCCTTGGTTTTTTCGTTGGAGATTGGTTTGGTTTTTGTCTGGAGCAATCATAGTTCTAAAAGCGTTTTTTAAAAATACATATATGTAAGAAATCATTTTCAGCATGTAGGGTTTAATGTTTTAGTATCACTTCTTATAGGCGTTATATTATAATGGCGCATTATCAATGGTTTTATGAAATAGTTAAAATCTAAAACATGAGTAAAAACCAATTCAGACATACAAATGAAAATTTTTGCTTTTGATATTGCTTCTCTAGCAAATTACATGGTTTTTTTTTTATTATTTGTTTATTTAAGAATTTCAATGTATTAGTCTGATGTATAATGTCCCTGAAACTCATTGCTACACGAAGGCTTTTGCGTTATTCAAAAAACCCACTTTATTCATGTACAATTTTAGTAGTGTTTAATTCTGTACCGCTATAAAATTTTTAATTATTGATGTTGTATGTTTCCTAGTATTGAATTTCCAGTGTCAAACCAGATATACAGGAAAATAAACTTAATCTTAATACTCCTCCAATCTTAATCCCATTAATTAAATTTTTGGCTTGTATAGAGATCAGAATAACTTCTTATTAGACATAAGCCGTAAGAACTTTACGCGAAGAAATTAAGGTTTGATTTTCAAAATTGTATGGGAAACGTACACAATGAAAAAGAAAACGAAATAGGTGTGAAGTATCACAAGCAGATTTCTTTCATAGTACAGGAATAATATATAAAACAATATACGCATATAAAATCTTGAAAGACTTTTAGTCGTGTGTACATAGTCTGCATGTCTTAAACCCATGGCACCAAACTGGAAATTTACCTGATCTCTCCTGTGTTTCGATGAGTGTACTGGTACCGATCCATTCCATTGCCATTCACAGAAAACTTCCCGGAGAACACCACCCTGAGGAGATAGTCCCCTGGAGGCACCTTCTCCTTGAACAAGATCACAAAGTATTCGTTCCTCTTGTAGGAGAACTTTTCGGCGATGGGAACGTCCTCTTTTTGCTCATCTCCAACCAACTGTATGTTGCGGATCTGAAGCCCGCCTTCGTGGAACAGGAGGTAGTCAGCTGCCTTGGTGATGTTGACGCGTATAAGTTCCTCCCCCTCGAAAGTTTGTGATGATATGTTGGGCTTGAGGAGGAGATCGTAATACACAGGTAGGACATGGGCTGGCAGCCGGATGTCCCTCCAAGGCATGTAAACGTGAGACAGCAACCACTCGCGAACTGTCCTCCGGTGTCTCCTCAGCCAATTGATATTGAGGGAGATGCTGTAGAGGGCCTGCGTGTGGGCTCGAGCACCCTGACGAGACCTACCTTTCTGACGCTGGTAGAATTCTCTCACCTAAAAACATAACAAAATATAAGAATATGTGTATTCCAAGAACATGAATTATTATTGCCAATGAAACAAATTTAAAATGACACATTTTGAAGGATGCACATAAACATTTTTCCTTTAGCAATGCATAGCCGCACTTAAGTCGTGTAAGTGAAGACATATAAATAAACATTTTTTTTGCATTTTTAAGCTATTCCTTAACGATATCTGGATTGTCGAGCTATTCTGGCCTTAAAACGTTTACGTCCATCCAGTGATGATCGGAAAATTACTCATAGAAAACAATATCGTATTACTTTTTGCTGTCAATGTCTCGATGTGATTAGAAGTAGCATGGAAAAGAAAGTAACTACAGAAACCTAGAATAGAATGATTTTATTTCCCTTCTGGATAAAATTTTTAGTTACCTTCAAAACTTAAGGCTTGTAATATAAAGACACTATATATATATATATATGTATTTTTTTTTTTGCAAAGTTTCATTTTGGTGTGTTGGATTTTTCTTTTTGTAATATGCAGAAATGAACTATCTGAGGGTAGCAGAAAAAAGTCCTAGAAAACTCTTGACACAAGAACATGTACGTAAAAGAGAAATTATTGTTTCAGCAACGCAATTAGAAAATAGTATTATTGCCACAGAATGGGTTTATTAAAGAATCATCTTTCATGGACAAGGCGAATCGGCATCCAAAATCATATTTTCATTTCTGCTACAAATGATTTTAAAATTAGGAATGAGGAAACAAATTACTTTGTTTTAATGATGGTGATAGCGTTTTTGTTGCAACTGAGATCAAACCTATTTTCCTATCAGTATGAGAAACTAAATACATAAAATTTTAAGGATAAAATTATTTGTTCGATGAGGGCCAGTCAATTAGCGATCGTAATTTTTAGATCTGTCTAACTCTTTTTCTTTTAAGGTACACGAAATTACAAATATCTGGCGAATATACGATAATCTTTGCATGGTTATTTACATGTGTTTAATTCTGTAAGAGTAGGTTTCAACTAGTAATAGTATATCTTACAGGGATACTAAGGAAACACCAGATTTTCACTTCATACTTAGGAATGAAATCGTAGAATATCAGCCAATCGTAAGTCTAGATGTACAGGACATCAGGCTTCTGATTGGTTGGAGTCCTACAATGTGAAATTATACTGCACTAATAGCTGATTTTTTTTATAAAAAATCTTTTATTTCCCAGCAAAAATTGTAATATTTTCCTTGGAAATACTGGTTTTCTACGGCAATTTTTCGTTCAGTCTTATTACCACTTAGTTTCGATAAACTGAACCAATGCTGATATTAAAGAGATGTAAAGTGAATATTCGCTGCTATTGGTGGGGGAAATAGTATCTCAGTACTTAAATTCTACATGTACAGATAATAAAACGACACATTTATTTTTGCATCCATAGTAAAAAATTAAAAATAAGACTTTTAAATAATACTTAAACACCATTGCTCGTATTTTAATACTCGTTAGAAACATAATGAAATGAATTTTATGCATGTTTTCTTTACCTTCAATAAGTCCTTCTCAGTAGTGAAACCTTGGAATACCTTAGCTGCAAATTCTTCTGTTTCCCCGCTTCCGTAAGTCCTGGAGTTAAAGAATTCAATATAATATTTCATGGAAGAAGTCTTCTTCATATATAATATTATATGAAATAATATATATATATATATATATATATATATATATATATTGATAAAAAATTACGCGAGTTATTGCTGTGTTTTTTCATTAATTGGAATCAGTTTTTTTTAAATATAATTATCCATGAAGTATAATAAGTTATAAGTTACGATATATATATAAGTGAACATATATTACCATAAGATATATTATACCATGAAGTCTTGACAGGAAAAAACATATTTAGAAGGTTATTTATTATATATATATATATATTTGCAGTTAATTTTTACAAACATTTTTGACGAAAAAAATTTCTTTAAGATTATATACAGTGATTTATAATCATCAACATGAAGTTTTTCAAAGCGTATAAGCGGATTGCAGGCAAGAATTAAGTAATTATCATTTGGTGCTATTAATTCAAATTCAGTTGAATAAATAATTGATTAATCAGGTTCCACACGTGGTAAACTGAATTTCTTAAATAGATTTCACATTAAAAAAAAAAAATTGTTTTCGAATGTTGCTGTTTGAAGTGTAGGAAGTAAATGGTAGTTTGAAGCATAGGAAACAGGGCTGCAGGATTGAGAGAACCATTGGTTTGAGAAGAATGGGTCTCACCTGACGAGCTGGTCCCACTGCGTGAAGATCATATGCGTGATGATGGGAAATCCCTTGGGGTTCTGGGCGATCCTCTTCATCACGGCCAGGCTGTCGTGCTTCCGGACCACGCTCTCGTTTCGCGCAAGACGTACCAGCCTGCAAAAAGCAATTGCTAATAAAGCTTGTTTATAATGGTTCCATAAAATTCAATAAATATGTACATATTTCAATTATCTTTAGTTAATTTTCAGTTTCAGTAGTGGTGTACTGCTAAATTTACTTTGCATATTTTGTAAAGCAGCGCCAAGATTTGAAACATTTCACCAAACCTCCGTCTATTCCCATGCGTTATAATTTAAAAAACTTTTGTCGTCATTGTAATCGAGTATCCATATGCCTTTTGGTATTTCGTTAAATCTTTGGATGTGTAATACAAAAAAAAATGCATAATCCTAGAAATAACACTTCAATTGTATTTCAAATGCATAATAAATAAGTAGTTGCAATTATTAATGCCTTAGCGGCAGTTTATTAGATATGAGTTCACAAATCATATTACTATGATTTTTTTTTACCATCACTTTACTGTTTTGCAGGCTGTGAGGACAACATAATTTTGTCATAATAGTAGTGAGGTAACCAGAAACCAATGAGTTTTATATTAAATAAATAATTAAATAAGCAATATATCTCAATCAATAAACCAAAAGTCATGGCAAAGGTTGAAAATACGAATTACTGTGAATTGACAATCCTCCAATCTTAAAGGCGATTTGTCGCAATGATTTTTCTACCACTGTGACACCACCATGGCAACCCTTGCATCGTGCTCACACTGAAAGAAGTTTGACTCGCCTTTCAAGCAGCGTGGCGTTGCGGAGGGTTGTGAGGGCATCCATGAGCAGATACTGCTTGTGGGGGTCGTCTTCCCGCTGGTACCTGTTCCACATGAGTGTCCACAATTGGTCGCTGCTACCGAAGGCTTTCGCCCCGTACCAGTACACCAGCTGCCTCGTGTCGGGTGACAACCTGCAAAATCACCAAGCCTTCAATGGTTAAGACGAATGAAAAAAAGGCAAAAGCGTGAAGTGGAGATTCAAGCCTGGCTCTCACCTGCCCCTCTTTTGACCACTGCTTGAACATCTGCGCAGCCGCCTCCTGGCACTCTTGGTTGCTGCTCTCGCACGCTGCCAGAATTACGGCCTTCCTCACCCCTGTGGACAGAATCAAAAGTGTAACGTGAACATGTCACTTGAAGTGGCAAAAAAGACATTAAGGATGAACTGGATTTAAGGCTCGTTGCCACCGAGGCGTGAGACTTTGAAGAGTGAGGCGTTGGGCAATCACAAGCCTAGCCGCGTTATACCCAAAACACGCCGCTTGAAATTTCCCAACTTTCAACTGTCAAATGCTTGCCGCGTCGTGTGACTTGGATTGAGTCAATAGTAGATCTGCCATTTAGTAGAAGTAACAGGAACTTCACTAGGCGTAAAGCGATTTCTGAAGTGTCGACTGAACGGGTCGAAAAAAAACGGGAACTGGATGTGAACGGGTCGAAAAATTTTTTTCCTGCCGCATGATGCGTCGCCGCCTCACGCCTCGGTGGGAACGAGCCTTTATAATTCTCCAAAAAAAAAAAAAAAATTACGTGGAACTTTACACATATTATGATGTTTTACTAAACATAAAAATAATTACGTCAACTATCTGTTTATTTTCCGAGATTTTACAGAGGTAAACTTATGTACATACAATATTAACATGCGTCATCCTTTATAGCTACTACTAAAAATTTATCAAAATTTTTTTTCACATTGCTGGACATAATATGCAGATTATTCAATGATCAAAGTACAAATTTTGAGGGATGGTACAGCTTACTAAAGGATACAGTTTTTTCATAGCAATTTAGGATCGAAAGTGACACATTGAGGAACCAAAACACTTTCAAACGAATAGCCAGGTAAAATGGTATAATACAACTGATACATGCCACGTGACAAATTTCAAGTCCTCTGGCTGGCAACCCCGGTGCCAACTGTTTTATCCTTAGTCTGTGTTTGCAACTGTGTTTTCATTTATGAGACTCCAGTTGACTCAATTGAGGACTTCGTTGCGCGAACTGCCCGGCATCTTTGGAACTGTTGGCCAATCAATTCTTCGACGTTACCAAGCATGTGTTACTCTTGGAGGACACAATTTGTAACATTTATAGTAAACACTGAATCAAAGAATCATTTTGTAAATATGTTGTAAACAAACAATGTTTTTCTTTTCATGTTTCAATTTTTTGTGTTCGTTCTTTAACTTACGACCCTACATTTCTATTTATTTGTTTTAGTATGATGATCCCCCTCAAAATTTGTCCCCATTACCGTTAAATCACCCTGTATTGTTTACAAATGTCGCGCACTTTGCCTTTAAGGACTTCATCACTGGAATGGAAAACATGTAGCAAATCCAGTGTTACAAGGGTGCAACAAGGAGATTCTCCTACGCTGCACCTATATTTTTTTACCTCAATTTTGAAAGAAAACTGCTAGAAATTGTATCTTATTTCATGAAGATCATTCAAACCTGCGGATTGTTCGCAGCACGAGCATACATAGAGCATCTTTTAGTGTGGATTCTTTTATGGAGCTTCTGTAGTTTAAAAACATTATGCGCCTCCTGCCTTTACCATAAACATTTTTTTACATAATTCTGAACTTGATTATCTTTATATTTTATCTGAATATTATTATCTCTTTCTACATTTGTAGGAAGAGATAATATTCTTCATGGTAACCATACATTTGTCAATAAAATTGTCAAACCTCTCCTTGAATATGCATTAAAATATCGACTTTTGAGGAAATAACTCACTAGAAAATAATTTTTAAAATTATATAGTTCTTAATACAAATCCTTTCTATCGTGTTTTTAGTATTATTTCTGCTCGAATGAATCATAGATAATAAAAAATTTCCAAGTCTTTACAAATAAACTGCGAATTATCATTAGCAAATCGCATATCAAGGCATGATTGTTTGTTTTTATATATGTTTTTATATATGTTTTTATATATTTTGTAGCAATACTGAATAACAATAATTTATAATGACAATAATTAATTTTACTTTAATTTTATTTTCAATAAATAATATTTTTTAATTTATAATAATTTTTTTTATTTGTATTTGTTTTCTTTCTAATAAAACAAATCATAGTTATCTGTTTCTAATAGGTGAAACTGTAATAATGAATAATGCTATTCGTTGCTTAACAAAGATTTTTTTTTTTAATGTGCGCCGATTTGGTGTCATTCTTGTAACGAAGTCCTCTTGCTTTGCTTACCGGAAGGTCATTGACAATCTGTAATTTTTAAAACTCTTCTAACATTCCTGTATATGTTTTGATTAAAAATATAGTGTCAAATAAAATATGCATCTTAGTAAATAAATGTGTCATATTATCTGGATAAGTATTAGCCTAGCAAATGGGAGAATAAAAACTAAATGACACACCTTTCTGAGTAGTCTCCGGTGTTGTTCCAGCCAAGCTGCTTGTAAAGGTCCTTGCTCAAACTACGAATGTATTCCTGCAAAAACAATATATAATTATTTTTCAAAATAAATTTGCGGAATATTCTCTGCCTTGTGAAAAATCTACCTCTTCAAATTAAAGTTATGTCAATGCAAAAACTGAAATCAAAATGACGTTATTTTTAATTATTTGATTGCAAATAATTAAACTATTAATGCCAAATATATAAATATTTGAATTCAATCAAAATTTTAGCTTATATAAGCATTTCAATTTTTATTCAAGCTATTTTTTTTTATAAAAGCTTTGAATTTATGATATTAGATTTGCAAAAAAATTCAATACAATAAAAATATTCTTATTTGTTAGGTTCTAAAACTCATGAACTGAAATGTCAAAATTCCAAAATCTCCTTTGTATGTATATATATATGCATCCATCATGTATTTAATTAATAAAACAATAACTTAAATAAAACAAACTGTGATTATCTTTTTTTAATACATAAAACTGCGAATAAAAAGTTGAAAATTTAAGAGATTCGATTTCATTAAAGAGAAAATTTTGAATAAAATACCGACTTTTCATTATTATTTTTTTTAAATATCTGCAATTTAGGCTTCCTAAAACTGTCTTTATTTAGATTGCGATTGTTAGATGATAATCGATAAAACAGCCGAAAATAATTATTAGAATTCAGAAATTAGTCCTATCGCAATAATTTAAAAAAAGTCCTGTCCAAAAGAGTATCATGCATGTCATAAAACCATTATCTAGTGAACTTCTTCTTCAATGGCGCGACAGCCCCAAAGTGGGCAAGACCCTCTGCCAGATTCCGAAACATGAGATGATGCTTTCTGTTTAAGGGGTAGTGTTATCAGCCCTACGTTCAACAGTCATATTAGACAGGAGCCTACGGTTTAAAGTGGATTCTAACCATTACAAACGTTCATGGCCCTGCCGAGACTCGAATCTGAAACCTGTGGTATTGAGTTCCAGAGCGCTAGTCACACGACCAACTGGCTCTTAAAACAGCAGAGACATTGGCCCGTGAGGGAACTGAATCCCAAACTTCGAGTTATTAGCGCTATGCTCTAACCAACTGAGATAATGGGCTATATAGAGAAGTGTGAAGCCTAAATTCATTGAAAGAATAACTTAAGACAAGACGCAAAATCTCAATGAGAGTTATAGTGGCTGCTTATAATTAAACTCCTACTAAGGAGGCGGCCGTTTGGGCAATTGGCTAGTGCTCTGGCCTTTGGTAGCACAGGCTTCAGGTTCGAATCCTGGTGGTGGCATGGATGTTTGGGAGTAGTTTGGAATCCACGTTAAACTATAGGTCCTGGTCTAATTAACCTTGTGTGCACAAAATGACAGTAGAGATATCTGCAGATTTTTAAATATTTTCTCTAGAAGGCGTAACACATTTTGATAATGGATTTCAGATTCACATTTCGTGTAATGCATATAAATCCTGGTAATATTATCAATGATATATTTAGACCTTTTATATTGACTAAATAAATTACTGGTTAGAAAAAAATGAAAGCCATTTGTCAGTTAAATTCTGCCAAGAATGTGAAGTCAAAACGTGTAACTTATTAATATGATAGATTTCAAACTGATATCATAAATTTTTACGCATAATAAACTACAGTTTTAACATTAAAATGTATTGCCAGAGAAAACACATTTTAATGAAAGTTTCAATCTCTGAAAAAAATCTTAAATCAATAATTTTTGTCATAAAATCTTCTAAAAATTTGGCATACTAGCTATTCATATTGCTGTGAAGAGTCTGGACTATTAGTTTTTAAAAAAATATGCAATATTAAATTATTTATGCAATTTTAAATTTTCTTTCTAATAATATAATAAAAACAAAAAGATATCTTTAATAGCAAAAAGATGTTTTTAATAAATTATATAAAAACTTTATTATTTTATTTTTACAATTTAAATAAAAGATATTTTCGAATATTAAAAATATAAGTTTTATATATGCCTTTTAAAATAATTATTTTTAACGTAATCGGATCGGATTTATTGACCTATTCATAAAACATTTTTATATGCATATACGTCAGATTCCTATTATTAGAAATCTCCATATTATACTTCAATTTAAGTTTCAAAAATAAGGCTCGCGTCATTGTAAAATTCATTTTATGTAGTAAAAGGATATGTATTGATTATTTACTAAACATATAACATCATTATAATAGGGAACAGATAGAGTTCATTACAGTTAGATAAAATTCATATTAGTATCACCTTCATTTCAATGAAAAATTTTGTGAAATATTCTTGTAGGTCTATAAGAGTTAATCATAAATAGACAAATAGACTTTTGAAAGTAGTGTCAGATGTATGAGATGCTTATAATAATGTGACTCAGTTTTATATAATCTATAAAAAAAGAGTCACATTAAAATAAGTTGCTAAAAGTAAACATTTATATAAAGAATTTTCCATAGGAAAGATATATGAACTTAAGACACTTGGTACAAGTAAACAATCAAACTAAGGTGATTTTTGAAAACTTGGGGAGGAGAAAAAGTAAACATAGGGCCATAAAAACCTTTGATGAGTTCTCTGGCTTCTCTGTCTGCTTTGAAGTACCTCTTGACATTGTTGAGCTCAGACAATGCTATTCGCCACGCCCAGTGGTACTTCTCGAGCCAAGTAGCCAATCAGCTTCAAAGGGACGTCATAGCCCACGTGTCCCGAACTTGCCAGTGAAAATGAGTCGTAGATAAAGTTCACGCGGTCTGCGGGGCTGAAACCTGCGGAAAGTTATTTGCAAAAATACGATATAGGCACACACACACACAAACAATCTCTTATTATACAGAATGAGAGAATTATGGATATAAATTTTAACAAACAGAAAATGTGATTTCTCGGATATAAAGTTTCAATGAGGGGTATGATTTTCCCTACCCGAAAGCAGTGTCATATATCTACGAGGCATGGAATCAATGAGGTTATGAATAAGGGAACGGGGTATTCTATCTGGGGATTAGAAGCGACTAGCAACCCTTCTCACTATAATGTCCCAAATATGTTCCATTTGACTCATATCTGGGGAATATACTGTCAAATCCGTTCGAAGGATTCCTTCATCGAATAGGAAATCGTACACTAACTGAGAACGATGTAGCGCTAGAGTACAATTTCCATGAGAATTAATTCATCCTGGATTGCTTCAGTATGTCTTAATACAATAGTGTGAGGATATCATCCCTATATCATAGAATCGTTAGTGCTCTATTCCTGATAACGTGCAGGTCGGTGTAGTTATTGATAGAAATGCAGGCGAAGACCGGACACTTTCATGCACATATGCAGGAATATTCCATGTACTAGGTTCTTTCCAGATGAAAAACCGCCCATTATCAGGTTGTATACTAAAGCGGGACTCGTTTGTGAAGAACACCTTGCTCCACTCATCTCATTCCCATCTAAGATGCTCCTGTGCTCCCCTCCTGAGGGCAGCACGATAGCCCTGTGTCAACAAAATACAAACCATAGGTCTGTGAGCATACAAAGTCACATGGTGGAGTCGGTTTCAAATAGTCCGAGTTGAAACTCTGATAGCAGTAACCCTCTAAAGGTACTGTTTCGAGAAAGTGGATTTAATAGTTCTGGCTTCTTCTGGTCCTGTGTCAACAAAATACAAACCATAGGTCTGTGAGCACACAAACTCACATGGTAAAGTCGGTTTATACATGTTACATATCGATCCTCCTTTTGTGTTGTTGTACGCCTACGACCTATTCTCGATATTCGACGAACATTTCCAGTTTCCAAAAGTCGATTCCATAGTCTGGAAATGACACTCTGAGAAACTGCTAACGTTTCCGCTACAGCTGCGATTGAGCTTGACCCGTCTCTAAACGTCCGATGGCCCTTCAGGCTACTGATTCAGCAAGGCCATCTTTCTCAGCGTAATCACTGCTACAAAACATTCAATTGTTTTGTTGCTCTCCTCCTACAGAAAGAATGCTGTAGGTCACTTTTCACACCTTATATAAAACGCTTAGTTTTCGACGTCACAAATAAAATTTGCATATTCTCAACTTGAAAAAGCTATAATTTTCTTTTTTAGCCTCTTCTGTTTCATTTTTTCAATTCCTTCTATTAGTTCACACTCTCCCTATATATATCTTGTTCTAATTTTCAATCGTTCATAAAATACTTTTTTTTCATCCACTCAAGTTCAAATACATTTTTTAACTTGTAGTGGACGACACTTGATGTTAATACAGTTTTTTTTTCAAATATTAATTCATACACTAAATTTAATTAATTAATTTTAGTTTTTTTTAGATTTCAGTTGCATGTATCTAATAATAGATGGCGCCAGATGTAAGAGTAAAATTTCAACTTTATTTGTAAAGGACTTTTCTGCAATATAGGGGAAAAAAGTAGTAATTGATTTTTAAAATTTTTTTATATTACTTGTTTAAAAAAGTTGTCGTTTATTTCTCAGGTGATATATCATTCATTGACAATTTTTTTTACTAAAGCTACAATTACAATACACAAGACCATCTTTCCTTGAAAACAGTTTGGCAGCTGTTGCCAAATTTCGTTCAGAATATTATATGATACTTGTCTCCCACCTCACCCCTTCCTTTTAAACTCGGAATACTTTTGCTGAATAAGTAAAAAGTTCTTACCGTATGGTTGTTATGCAAATGTTGTATGATGTTGTCCCAGCCTTCACGGTCGTAATTCACCGAATAATACCCTTTGAAATCGGCATTGAATGTTATCCATTCGTTGGCAGGTATGGATACAGTCACTGAAAAATACAAATCAAAAAGTTAATGCTAAAAAGTTTATATGAAATACATTAACGTTCAGATTTTGATCGAAAAAACAGGACATGCTCTGGAATCTGTCTATTAAGAAAAACAAACATCCATTTATTAAAAAAGTATTTTATCTACTCCTACAATTAATATAAATTATCACGTTAAGACCCAGCATTATCTGTTTTAATAATTTTTTATAGTACATTTTAATTTAACGGGGAAAAAAATAACAAGGAGATTCTAAAACAAGAGTCGAAAAAAAAAATATGTAACTTATTGCACAATCATACACTTTTGGTGCTTAGAGTTGTATTGTTTTAAAGTATCAATGATCGATACTTTATTGTTGGTCTTCTTGAATTACGCATTGCTGTAGTTGCATAAGTTACACAAGAAAAAAAAAAAAGAATATCTCACTTTTTCTGAATCGTTGAGTAATAAGTAAGATATTTCCTTTTCGTTGGAGGTACGATAGGTCATTGGTATATGCCACACGTAGCTGTAAAAGAAAATGAACTACATAAGAAGCCAAAGATGGATAGATAACAGTTTTTAAAAAATATGAATTAATTACTGAAATTTAATCAAATTCTACTTCAAAAGTGATTTATTCCAAAAAGAATTGCTCAAAAACGAAAAGGAATTACATGCAAAATTCTATATTCCTTCCCACTCTCTCTGATTTCCCATTATATATATAGATATATATATATAATTTTTAACAGATCAATAAAATTGTAATTTTTTTTTCTTAAAAGACTGTGACTGCATGCTACTGAATTTTGTTCTTACTACCTTAAGGTTGGTTAAATTGGGATCAACTTACATTTTCCTGCTCTAACCTCAGAAAAGGGAAAAAAATTAAATTTATTCCCTGCTCAAAAAGGGTTGAATATTACAACCTCTTCTGTCTGATTATTCTAATGTTAGGGATAATACTCTCATCTATCGACTCAGGAGGATCCAAGATTTATTCAGCAATCACTTTTTCTCACCACAGAATTCCTCGTATTCAATCTTATTTTATTCATTGTTACTGTATCTAATCATTTCTATTTTAATACCTAGACATGTTTGATTATTTAAGTTTTCCAATTCAAGAACCAGAAATCTCCATCTATAAAAATCTTTCTTATGCGATTAACAGTTAACAGTTTTCCATGACCTCCATTTCCGTGGCAGATTTAATATTTACTGCTGATTGTTAAAAGATGAAAACAGACATTTAAAAACATGGATGAAATGGGAGGTCTCACTCGTAAGATGTGGGTTGGGTCGAGAGCTGGGCTGTATCTGGGTCCTCCAGATATCTGTGCTGCTGGACGGCGCAGATGTCGGCAAGTGGACATTCGACGGAGATATAGGGATAGTTCATCTGGCCTGTCCATGTGTCCATCATGCGGCCCACGTCCATACCCTGTACAAATACTTCATTATAATTTTTACTAAAATGTCTGTTATATAACTATGTAATTACTAGTAATTGCTTATTTTAGTACGCAATCCTAAGTGCTAGTGAAATTGTTCTCTCAGATCAAACAAGTATTCTCACAACTCTCAAATCGTAATCGTTGGCAATTCGGGATAGACGAAAAATCGTTCTACCGAATGTCGTTTTTTAGTCTTTTAAATGATTTTCCCAATACCAAATAACAACCAATTCCATGAGTCCGCCACTTTTGGAGAATTCACTTCAGCCTAAATGAAGATTTCACAAAAGAAATTTAAATGAAAGTTCGTCAAGGAAGTCTCTCTTTCTTTTTATATAATAAATTTCCATATTTTTTTAATCTATGTGGCATATTAACAATTTATCTGCGAATATTATGTCATTTTATCATGCATGAATTAGTTTTAATAAATCCTTCAAAAATATTTCCATTTGTTGTAAGTTCCATATATCGGGGATGCACAAGATATAACTGCATATGGCCCCTTTTGTGTATACCGTTTTTATTTAAAAAAAAAAAACATGTGTTTAAAAGATTTCAAAGTAATTTTGTTTTCTCTTCATAAACTCAGACTATGACGAAAGATTAAAACACGGAACATGATGGTCTCTAATTTAACATAAAGTACGCATTAATGTATGAAGAGAATTTCAATTCAAAATGTTTAATCTGTTGCAAACTGAGAGACAAGAACTTTCGTCAATAATTCACCAGTCTGGATGAAGCGCCTCTTTGTACACATTTTAATAAGCAGGCATGTATATAAAAACATCTGTCTATATAAATCATTTACTACACATAATTGGGCTTTTTTTACCACAAAAAATAAATAAAACAGTGAAAGAATTGTTAAATTGATGTAATAGCACACATAAATTCTTTATTACGTTATTTTTTTAGTGTTAACTTCAAAGGCTTTTTATGCGACCTACAGACAAGTCAAAAATATATGAGTGGCCTGCAGTCTTCAGGAGTTTGTGCATTCCTGCTGTAGATTAAGGGGGGGGGGGAATAGACTGAAGATATGAACGGATCTTCAATACTTCATCGCATTCCTTCGCTAAAATAAATCTTACTTCAGTTATTACATGCTTTGGGTAGCTATGATATTCTTTATATATTCAGTTATTATATGAAGGGATGAATTCTTTCAAATTATTTGTAGGCCAGACCATCTGTCAACAGCCTCTTCAAATTTTTAGTTATAATTTGTCTGTGAAACAAAGCAATAAAACACAAACTTCATTGCAATTATCAAATCAAGATCATGCATCAAATGAGATTATCATACTGCACCTGTTTGGATGCGGCAGTGAGTGCGTTCCACAGGTCCTGGGTCTTGGCGTTTCCAAAGGAATGCTTAGTCAAATAAGCCTACAGAAATGAAAAGGAACATACGTGAGTAAAGTTAACATATTTGGACTCTCAGAAACCGCGTTTAAAATTGGGAGGGGAGAACATGGCAGGAAATGGATATAAGGCGCTGTACATAGCACATAGCTTAGGTCAGCACGTATGGGTTTCTCATTAAAGCAATTGACTGAATGCGCTCAATATCTATTTTCATCAATTCATATATTCATTTCGTATTTGACCTCGCTAAACGAGAATGAATATTGTGTTGTAAAACTGTATTGGAAACATTCTATTTTAGAAATGTTTTGTTATTTAAATAGTATTACTCTCCGATGCTAAACAAAAGGTTTCTGTGTAAATGCTGAGGATTGACATGATATATTAATACCGGAAAGTGCCTCTATTTGGATAGATGAGATGATGTTCATCTAGGTCTAATCCTTGAAGTGTTTGTTCCAAATTATGAAGACAAAAAGTAAGTCACCCCTTCGTGGATCACCCTGAGTAATGCTGAATCTTCTGCATTATTTGCCATTTAAGAGCGGAATAACTTGTGTCAGAATGCTTTCCATAGGAAAACCTCAACTGCTTATCACTAATCATTGGATCCTTAGTATTGGCATCATTCATTGAAGCTCTTCATTTAATGCATAAATTCATTTAATTTTAGCCATGTATCAGGTAGGGGGCGTAACATCTATTTACAGGGGGATGTTAAACAATTTAAAAAACATGACATTATGTTAATTATACTTACAAAGATTCCTTCCCTGAAGTCATCTCCCATGTAATTTTCCAACATGCGCAGCACAGATGCGCCCTAGAATAGCACGAAGAACTGCTTACAAATAAATACAAACTCGTGGAAAAAACACAAAGATTATTTACAAACGATGTAAACCAGTGGTTATCTGGCTTTCTATTTCATCTCTTCTTTTATGCGGAAAACTCTTTGACGTCACCGTTCTTTTCTTTTTATTATTTTTATATAAAATAACATAGCGGCTTTATTATTTACTAGTTCATTTTGCTAATGGTAACATATAAAAAATAATAATAGATTATATTTTAAAGTAGTTTAGGCTTTGGAAATTTATTTTCCCGACTCGTATTCTAATGGTAACGTGAATCCGCCGACTGTCGCAATCAATGCTTCGGAGAAGACTTGATGGCAATTGTGACAACGAATATAAAATATCTCGCATGAATAATAGGATCGAGTTTGGTTGGGGCAGGCTGAGGATGAGGATTTTCTCCCATACTATAAGCAAATTCGGAGCCCTTTTAAAGACCCTTGAAGGCAATATCCTTACCATATCGCCCGCCGGTGGTCTATTGGTGGCATAGATAAAGCCCACCAATGTTCGATAAAAAAAACATCCTTTATATTAATCTCAAATGATAAATGTTTCCGTGAAATGACAATTACTAAGTTTTTAAACGTTTATCCTGAGAAAGACTCAAACAATTTTTCATAAAAGAATTAGATTTTTAAACAAATTTTTTTCGAAAAATAAAAAAAAAAAATCAAATATATTTCTTTAAGTGAATTAAGAATTCAATTTTGGTTCCTCTTAATAAAAGTGTCAGAAATATCAGTGAAACATCTTTGAAAAATTTCTATCACTAAAGATAATATAATTTGGAAATTGGTGGCAACTAAAATTTTTGCATAACAAAAAAAAATCATAATTTTTTTTTTAATTTATAAAGTATTTATGATACTTAGATTATAAGAAATACATCACCACCTTCACACGTCCACCCCTTGACGGTCAAATTCCACAGTTTGAGAAAGTTAATTTAAGTAAAAATGTTTTGACTGATAAGATCTCGGATTGTTTGTATTTTCATGAAATGGGCCAGTTTAAGAATGATAAATTGGTTAATGATAAATTTTATTATAAACAGAAAACCCATGACATATTTTTGAGACTTACTTTGGCATACGCGATGTCATCATATATTTCGAAACCGACCTTGTCCACCCTTCGCACGATAGGGTGCGAGTGGATGCTTCTATCTGCGGTCATGGCATCGATCAGACGTCCCAACCCCAAGCCGTTCTCCTGGAAAAAGCAACACAACATTTCTTAAAACTGTATATATAACATGTACATAAATAAAAATGTAAGTTATTATTTGTAAAAGCGTGTCTATTAGGTACTCGTAATACACTCATGTCCATAAATTAAGGATCATGAAGTTCAGGCAAAGAAAGAGACAGAAGCAAAACAAATTTGACTTATTTGTAAAGTCTATTTATTAAACAAAAGGTAAAGAGCAAAAAAAAGATGCTATACGTTTGACATAATTAATAAAAATTGCGATTTTTACTCCCTGGAGCAAATTTAAAAAAGAACCTATTTACAAAAAATAGTATAACATGGTTAGTAGGATGGTTAATATGGAGTATGTCTCACGCACGATGCAATGCAGGCCTTACAACGCCTAGGCATGCTGAGTATCAAATTATCAATCTGATCTTGGGGAATATTACACCACTCATCAAGCAATGCCCTCGAAGTTCCGGTTGACAGGTGGGAGGGGGTTGACGGGCTGCAATTCGTCGGCCAAGCATATCCCACACGCTATTAGATTCAAGTCCAATCCATACGGGTTTGATATCCTCCAATTGAAGGCATTCGTCTACAATGTTTGCAGGTGAGGACGGGCGTTGTCATGATTCAGCACCCATGGCGCCCCGGTACATGTTGTTCCAGAATGACATCCCGATAGATGTGGCCTGTCATCGTTACACTCTGAACATGCAGGTCAGTTCTGGAACCAAAGAATAGTTCCTCCCCAAACGAGCCATCCTGCACCACCGTAACGGTGTCGTTCAAGTTCTCTTGGTGGTGGTACCTGGCGCTCTCCATATGAAAGTCCGGCGAGAATCAACTGCCATAGACTCGTCGGAAAACATCACACAAGACCACTGTTGCGGTGATATCCAGGTTAATCGCAGGCGACAGTGAGTTGCAGAAGGCATCTGACAGGTCTACGAGCATATAGACCAATGTGCCCTAAGCGTCTGTACACGGTCTGAGGACTGTCGTACCGGTAGCTGAAGAGAGCTGACGAGACAGGTCTGATGCTGTGCTCCGTCTGTTTCTTTTGGAAGTAACTGCTAAATACCGGTCCTCATTCGGCGTTGTAACCGGGGCGACCTGTGCTGTAACATCTACTCACATTACCATCATCTTGGAATCGTTGCCAAAGCCTCGAGATGACACTCTGGTCGATTCCAAGTTCCTCGGATACTTCCAGCTGGGTACGTCCACATTCCAGTCGTCCGATAATTCTACCACGTAAAAATCATCCAAATGCTTCCTTTGTTCCATAACTATGCTGTTATTGCACTGAAAGGCTTTTAAAGCGCTTCTGAACAATTTTACTTCTTCGCCACCATTCCTTATAACCCCTCTCTTACACTCTCGTCATTGTGACGTACTATCCGCGCCATCTGGTGGTTTCCTGTAATTTGCATATTTTTCTTCAGGATGTGTGTGATAATTCTACAGGTGAAATTTTATTTTAGAGTTCAATTTCTGTGTGATTCTGAATTATCCCTTAATTTATGGGCATGAGTGTACATTAATCAATCGAAAGTTTGAGTGGGTAGGAAATTGCTTTGCACTCTAAAAGTTAATTAATTGTTGTGTAAAATAGCTCCCAACACAGAATATCCTTTATTGTACCATCAGTGCAGAATCAACACTTTGTCATAAGATGGTATTCTTTGTTCTTTCAAACAGAATCAACACTTTATCATAGGATGGTATCTTTGTACATTTAATACAGAAACAACACTTTATCATAGGATGGTATCTTTGTACATTTAATACAGAATCAACACGTCATAGGATGGTATTCTTTGTATTTTCAATACAGAATCAACATTTTGTCATAGGGTGATATTCTTTGAACTTTCAACACAAAGAATGTTATTCCTTGCACCATATTATTTGCGCCATAGTCCTTGAACCATATTCTTTGCAGAGCATGATGGCACTTCAAGCACTATACGAATACATGATGGTATTCCCTCGCACCATAAAAGATGATATTTTTCCACTATAAATAAAGGACCATCAACTACAATAATCTTCCCTAAGTTACAATATTTGTTTCACAAAAACGTAACCTTCACCTACCAGGGGAGAAGAAGCGAAAAGCAAACAAAAACCCTTCCTTGTCCACTTGTGTTGGCAATGAAAACACTCACCTTATCTATATCGGGTTCGACGAACTTTGCTCCCTTCCACGACATGTAGGTCGCGAATCCTTCGTTCAGCCACACGTCGTCCCACCATTCCATCGTCACCAAATCACCGAACCACTGGAAGAACAACAAACGAGCACAGTGCAATTGGTACAGGTGCCAGACTCTATATACATACATATAATGTTATATACAATATTATATATAGAGTTATACAAAATGTAGCTATGTAACTTTATAAATGTATTTAGACAATGTGAAGGGATTTTTGATGATTAATGTTGTCATTGTTTCATTGTGGAACAGCAGAAAAACATTTAAGGTTGTTATTTAAAAAAATTAGATAAAAAATAATTGTAATTCATTTATTATTATAATTAAAATGAATTATTAACAATTATTATTTATCTCGTAAAATCTTTGTTCCTTTTTTGAAAATGATAATATTTATTTAAATTAATCTTGTCTCGCAGGTAATCTGGTCAGTTGACAGACTATTCGCATACAATTCATAATTTGAAAATTTTTATTTGTATAATTCTTAAAAAGTTTCATCGTTTCCCGTATTGTAGTTCATAATAGTTTCTGTTACTTTCGGGTTGTTTCATTACTTGAAAAATTTTAACGATTATTATTTTATCGCCACTTTTTCTGGAGTTGTTCGTTAAGTCGTGGATTCTATTACGCACGTTGTATTGTTTGGTTTTGATGTTTTTATACATTAATTTTTATAAATATGAATATTTTTGTGAATTACATTAAAATTTCAAGCAATCGTATTGACTGATTCTTGGTGTATTTAATTTTTCCAATAATTAAATAGCCATTAATGATAAAAGTCAGATATTCAATGGCTGCATAGTGCAGACAGCAAGGTGGATCCTCTAGATTTAATGCAGCTTCATAATAAGTCCTCTGGTATATTTTAACAAAACAAAGATTCTCTGTAAAAAAACCATGCTAATCAACAGCTATGAAACACAAGAACACAATACCATGTGAGCCAGTTCATGTGCGATCAGTATGGCCACCTTGTACTTCTTGGCTAGCGAAGAGGTGTTGTCGTACATGAGGTCTTCATCCCTGAAAGTGATGATTCCCCAGTTCTCCATGCCATCGTACGTCATGTCAGGAATTGACACCAGATCTGGAAACAGGAAACACCTCTGTCACATTCTCCTCATTGGAAAAGTAAATGGATCAGCAGTTATAAACCATTATTTAATAAAATATAGAGAAATGTAACTAAAAGTAATGTGAAGGAATTTTACCTTAGCTCGAAAGTAACCACATATGAATAATTTTATAGCATCATAAACAGAAAATTTCATTTTAGGGAATTTGGGCAAAAAAAATAACATCATCTAAGAAATGTTATCCTACATAATGAGTTCTTCCTACTTCCACCCCCCACCTTCTCAATTTCCCTTGCTATTGTCCTGCTTATGATTTCATGTACTGTCATATATACCGTCAATGATTCAATATTGGAACCTTCGACAAAAAACTGTGAGGCCCTCTTTTGAATATACCCAAAAATTATAAAATAGTACAATTTCATCTGTAACTGATATTATTTTCAGAAAAACATAGCAAATCAAATTTATAATTATCATTCAACTGTTTGAAGAAAAAATGTAATATTTTTTTTTATTTGAACTTATTGTAAACAGAACTCAAAAGCTGATATATTAACTCTGATAATTTTGAAAAGTAAGTAAATGTGTGTATTGATAGATTAAGTTTCTTTTATGCATCTTGACTGTATAGGAATTTAAAAGAAACGGTCCATTCAGTAACACTGTTGTATAAAAAAAATGCACTTAATTCTTTTAAATAATATTGGGGAATATTTCAATTATCATTCAACTTCAATTTAACATGTACTATCACAAAATTGTTGACCGTATGCACTCAAGAAAGGAGGAATTCTGATTTTACGTATCGTTAAATTTATCATCCTTAGTGAAATTTTGGCAAATAATCTGAAAATAATATTCCAGGTCAACGATATCTTCCAGTTTTAAAGATAATTTCCAGATTTATCAAATGTCGAAAATTTTCTCTTCTACAAATACACCGTCCAGTCACATTAATGTGACCACCTGTCAAAAAGTCAGAATATACACTCTTGTATATTCTGGCTTTAAGTGGGAGTGATATGGAATGTGGTATTCTTTACATACACTCCACTGCAATGTGCTGCCACCTGTCTTTTGTGATTGGATATTTCACGTTGACGTCGAAAGTAGGTGGTGATCACATTAATGTGACTGGACTGTGTACAAGTATTTAAACTACTGTGTCTTTGTTCGGAAATCAAAAATTAACCACCAGTCCACTCCAGTCAAATGGTTAACTTAAACCTATAGGTTAGCAACGTATTACTAATAGTATAAATGCACATTAAATAAACAATACTGAAATACTTGCATGGATATACATTCCTCACACATTGAGATTAAAAGTTAAACTTAAGGAAACTTGACTCAGTTGACTGAGTTAAGTCAACTAAGTCAAGTTTTCTCAAAACGTAACTCAGTTAAATTTCGAGAAATCAGTAAGTAGACTGACAAGAAAATCGATATTTAAACAGTATACAAAGAATGTCAAATAAGAATCTACATAAAGAAATTATTTTAATAACGGTTTATCATGAAGGTACATTATGTTAACCAAATTGAAGGATTCATATTGTGTGTCATGTTGTGTGTGTGAAGCTTCAGAGTACCAATTTCGAAGAGCTGTTGAATACACTGTATATGATTCAAGTGAGTGATAACAATCACTTCATTGCTCATTGAGTAATATCCATTATATTATCTTGTAGACGACACACAGTTGCCATATTTATATTACTTGACTCGCTTATATTTTCAACACTACAACAAGAAATACTGAAAATGTCATTCGTGTTGCATGTTAGTCATTTCATAGCTTATTTTTTGTAGGATCGCTGGGGGTTTTTTTTCTGCTATTTTTTTTAGACTGTATACCCAATTTTTGTGCAAATACGTTGACTAGTTTCTGCGACAGGATGTTTCAATGGATTAATTTTAACTGTGAAAGTGTACATTCCTCAGATACTTGAACACACGTTATTATTTATATACTTCTACACACGTTATTAACAAATCATTACCAGTACCGAAGCAAAAAAAAAAGGCTGATACAAACCGAGCTTCTTGAGGGGATAAGGTATCCCGAAGTACTTTTCGTAGAAGCTGAGGATTCTAGTGGCGATGTCGAGGGCGTAACCACCTTTCTCGAGACGATGAGGAGCTGCGTACAGTCGGACCTGATCAAAGGAATAAGGAAATTGTTAAAAAACCAGAAACAAGGATACGCCAGGACAGCCCAGCCTTTAAATTCGTTTCCGAGATTTTAATGTGATTACTTAATTTATTTCCAAATTTCTAATCATAGGACTGTTGAAGATTTTTTATGTAAAGCTTGATCTACATTATTTCCTAAGATATGTTCTTTGTTCTACGAAAAGAGCTGAGCATATCGTCGATGATTATCGCGTTTAGATTCCGATGTTTTCAAGACATGTTTTAAGTAGTCAAGTCCATGTTGGATACGTGCGCGATAAACAGATAGACCAGAAAGTCCTTCCATTGGATTTGAGGATCAATATCTCCATCCTGAACGTGCCTGTCTGCACTGCATCTGCCAACCTGCACCAACCCTCCTGCCAACCCTCAACGTGCCATTCTTGGAGAGTTCGTAATTATTCCTTAAAAATGTGGCAAAATATGGGTGTAAGACAGATCTCTCCCTCTTTTCCCTAGTGGTTTTAGAGGTGGAGGACTGCAGAGTGTCCTTGGAATTAGAATTAAACTATTTAAGTTTTTAAAATTTCTTAACTTGATAAATATTTTTAAAAAAAAAAAAAAACGATTTGTAAGGGAATTGAAGATTATCCCACAATGACATTTTTACTTATTTTTCAGAATGAAGGCACTCTATTTATTGCTTTTTGAGTAATAATTATCATGATGAGTGTGGCTCAAAGCATATTTTTTTCCTTCAGATGTTGCCCAAGGACGATAAAAGTTTGTATATATTAGCTTATATAATTGTATTAATATATTAATTTACCATCATATTTTTTGAGAAATTGGCTGCGCATCCAACAGGAATAGCCTGTGGAGAGGCGGAAACCTTTCCGTTTAATCCACAAATTTAATAGAAAGACTTTTCTGGTCTATGGGTTCATCGTGCTCCTATTCGACTTAGACTTGCCCACTTTACAATTTTTAATAGCAATGGCTATCAAATTTCTCAGTTACTTAAGTGTTATTTTCTATATTTAGCTGTAGAAATTGCCGTTCTTTTCCTCTCCTCCTTTGATTTTCCGTTATTCTCTTTTTAATTTTTTTAAAAATTTGTATTTAATTTGAGACAAACTTTATCTTCAGACAATACATGCAATCATTTATTAAGAAAATTTTAAAAAACTAGACTTTTTCGTATATATAATATAATGATGAGCAACTCGTTAAAATGTGTGCAACTAAAGTTTCAAAAGACACAGCTTCAAATATAGAAATCCCTGCTTTCCGATACAAGTAGATTGGAGGACAATGGTATGTGTGCCTTAATAGAAGTTTCCAGTTTTTCCTCCAGTAATTGTAAAAAGGGGACATATGCTAAAATAACAAACCGGCTTCAGGACATCATCAACATACCATTGATTTGTAAGAGATTTACAACAATTAAAAGTTCTGCTATCGTAATATCTTCGAGAGAAAGAGAAAATACGTGCGTGTGTGTGTGTGTGCTCTGCCTTTATTATTATGCAAAATACTAATAAATCTGGTGATCAAAGAAGGCATAAAGGTACATAAAAAGAATATATATTAAATAAAACGTTATGACCCGCTACAAAAAAAATGATAACACAAATAGCATGTTAGTACACTGAATGGTGGTTAAGATTGGTATAAGAATCTTTACATAAGGTGCGCCTATGTATTCTGTTAGATTAATCCCAATGGATCTGGGGTTTTTCACATGCAGTTTTTCATAACAATGCCTTATTAAAATTATGGTTTATAAATTTCTATTATAGAAAATCAAGTATAAATTGAGACTTTCGGATTGCACATTATAATCAATACAATCCTCTAATCCATCGCCAGAGCTTTTGAGACCATCATACCATAATACACCGGTATTTTTATCACTAACAAATGCCTACAATTTATTCATTAAAAATAATGAAAATACAATGCAAGCGATCATAAATCTCAAAAATAAAACGTATAAACCCCCCAAAAAATAATAAACAATAAACCAAATAAAAACGTATCCCTTCGTCCATCTTTAAGGTGTTGAAAAACAACCAGTCAATGTCTGTAAGACAACAAGATATCACCATGATATGGCTATTGCCAGACGTACATCACGAATGAAATGATGCTTGCCTTAGAGTAATAGAAGAAAATATTCATTTTTGATCAGAACTAAAAATTAATTTTTGTCCCGAGTTAATTCGTTTTGTTCCGTAAATATAAAAAACATGAGATACGAATATATTCAATACAATTCATTAAGGGGTTAAATTATGCAAAAAAATAAAGCATGAGGACATACCTTGACTCCCGTCTCTGTGAGTACCTCTGAAAATGGAAAGTCGCAAACGACCACCCCCAACAGATAGGTAGACATAGGCGGGCTTCGTTCAAACCGGGTTAACATGATACCCTCTCCCCCAGAAACAGAGCTCTGAAAAATATAAACGTTATTAAATCTTATAACTAAAACGTATCTTCAATGTCGGTATAGTTGTATAGAGTTGTAACGCAAAGGAATACCTCCCGCAGGAGTGTTGGAAAGAGCGAAGAGAGATTCGTCGTGTGATATGCTGACATCAAAGGTACTTCTAAAAGAAGGTTCGTCGAAACACGGGAAGGCTTGTCGGGCATAATTGGCGGCAAATTGACTGGCCACGAGGAACCTATAATTAACAAATATTTGAGCATTTACGTACTGTACATTTAATGTGAAATCCTTCGTCATTGATATGGTAGATCAATGGAAAGTATAACAGCATGGAGTAAGATCAGGATCTATAAACCTGAATTTACGTCAGAGCTAAAACCAGAAGACCATGAGCACCTGCTAATCAAAAGCTATACAATTTGGCCCAGCAGGAAAGATACCTTTAAAACCAAATCATTTCCTTAATTTTCTTCGTCGACAGTCAAAAAGATTAGTTTTCAATCAATTGCTTAACCAAAAAATTGTTATTTAGCCTGAGAAGTATCCAATAGTAACAGCAAATGTAGCTTTACTCTACAGATAGAAGAAAGAAGGGTTAAAGATATACTTTTCTTGGAATCTTTATACAATTAATTGTCTCGCATTTGCATAACATGGGAAGAAGACAAGGAAAATAGCACTGCCTCCAGTCCGATTATAGCGAAGCAACATATTTAAACAAACGTTTTAAAATTTTAATAATATATATAAATAATGTATCCCTTCTCAATCATCATTGTCTAGTGCTTTTGGAACTCTAACCCTAACTCTCCTCAATTACAAACAATAAAGAAATGAATAAAGAGTTACTCACCTTATAGTTTTTGACTGTGGATTCAAATACGAGCTCTTATAGAGTCCCTTTAGTGACAATGTAAGGGGCCCCGAGAATTCGAAGAACAATCTGTACTTTCCCACAGGGAGGCTTTCACGTGTCCTCAAGACCAGGTACTCATTTTCTTCGTAAAAGAACTCATCCTCCAGTTCCATATTCTTAGGATCCTCGTCCTTTGCTTCTGACCACACTTCATATTTGCTAATGTTGAGATTCGTGCCCGAGTGAACTAGCAAGCGGTTTGTGGCTTTCCGAACATTCACCCATATCGACACATTCCCAGAAAATGACTCTGCCTCCAGACTTGGATTAAGGTAGATGTCATAATGTTCAGGAACTGTATGCTTTGGCAGTCTCGGACTGTACCAAGGGGCTGGGCCGTCAGCTTCAAGCCACCCTTTCATTCCTTCAACATGCCCCTCAATCCACTTGATGTTGTTCTGCACCGCCTCCAGAGCCTGGTGGCGACGTCTCTTGCCAGCTCCAGCTTCCGGATACTTGCGGAAAAAGGTATGCATCTGAAAAAAAAAAAAAAAAAAAAAAAAAAAATGTTAGTAAGACCTCATTCTCTTAAATCTTGATCTTTATTAAATTTCAGATTTTTAATATTTAAATTGTCATCATTTTAGTTTATGTTCAGCAAAACAAAAGGGCAAACCAAAGTACACAGTGCAAACCTACCAATGTGTCGAACATACAAAAACGTAGTTTTCATTTATACTTCAATCCTTCAATAATTCAATGAATCAATTTAAATAGAGACTTAGACTTCGTTACTCGGCTTTAAAGGGGGAACTCGATTTGTTCACAAATGGAAAGAAACAAATGCTCAATATCTTCCGTCTAATATACAGAAAATGGACACATTCAAGAGATAATATTTTTATATGTAAGAATATCTTTGGGTGCCCGGAAATGTGTTTGTTACAACAGGGAATTCTTAATGTTCAAAAGTACTGAGAAGACATACTGGATCCTATTGTTCATCCACATGCTGCAAAATTTTTGCAAGCATATAATGCCTGCCCATGCACTGCTTGAATTTCTTGAAGAAACTGTAGTCCAAATGTAATGGACAGCACGCTTTTCAACCTTAATACCATGTGTGGGTCGCTCTCGGAAGGAGCGTCGCTGGCCTCCAAACTGCTTCCTCAAACCATACATGGGCTTATAACTGCTTTACGTAATTAAAGGACATTGATATACATGGAATTCTTTGACGTCATTAGAAAGTTTTTTTGCATGCCGTATTTTTGACGTTCGTTAGCTTTTTCTCCTACACGCATGCTCATAGGAAATTGCGCATGCGTATCTGTAATAATGTTTCCTATGAGCATGCGCTAGGAGAAAAAAAAACGGACGTCCAAAAATACGGTATGCAAAACTCTCTATTAACAACATGATATAACGATGTCATACACACATACATATATATATATATTGAGATTTGCCAATGCATGTACCGAATGATTAGGAAAAGGAATAGCAACTAGTAAATTAAATACTTGGTATGGAGATAGATTTGGTTCATGAAAACACAATGCGGCATAATTTATGAATAATATAAGTACAAAAAGCTCAACATTTTAGGGCTGAAAAAATTTTTAAGATGGAAAATATTGAAAAAAAAAAACATAATCGAGCTTCTAAACAAAAATAAATCAATCTAGACACTAACTTTCTAAATAAAAATAATTAAAACTAGACAGCTATCAAGGAGGATGTCCTTTATGAATGATAACACTATGAATCACATAAAACAACAAAAAATGTGATTTTCTGAAAAAGAGGGTATTCAACACTAAAGTTAGAGAAGTTATCAGACCATCTTATTGAAAATATCCGAGATGCTCAATGAAGGGTCACTGCACATTACTGATTCTCTTTCAAGTGTTAAAAGTCATGCTTTCGTAAGAATGGAAATTGCGACTGAAAACTGTAATTACAAATTTCCATTAGCAGACAATGTCGCCCGACTTGCGTAGTTGCGCAGAGTAGCCACAATCTTTTTAGCCGGGAAGTTTTGAGATGTGTAGAATCATATTTTGATCTTTCATGGAAGTGGAGGTTATTTTGTCATTGTACTTGAACAGCAAACTTGTCGGAGTACTTTTGAAACAGCAAATAGCAACAACACATCTTTATTTCATTTCTAAATTTTTTATTCATATCTAAATTTGATTTCAATAAATTAATTTTTCTTAAATATATCGTCTATTTTTGTGTTCATGATCTCAATTTGAGCATCTTATAAGAATAGCATAAAATCATAATAATGTGCTGTAATAATAAAAAAAATACCTCTTCTAGTTGGTGGTCAGTTGTAAAGTAGCTGCAGATTTTTTTGATCACGTTACCCAGGTAGCGGTTGTTGAGCGTGAATCTATGTAAAAAAATGTCAATAAGTCAAAGTTTTATCAATAATTTTGTTAACAAAAAGGGTCCAAAATTGAAGATAATGTGAAAAAAAATTAAATTTGCCAGTTTATAAAATAAGCACAGTTTTCATAAAAATATTCGGCATAAAACATACTTTTTTTCTAACTGTTGCAACAATAACAATATGTTAACCTCAAATGAGACCTATCAGTAAAATCTCAGACAATTTTTTTATAGTTTTTTTAATGCTTAACAGTAATGGGAAAAGCTTAAGTGGCGAACTTTTAATCGAAAAGACCACAATCACTGGTACAAATTCCACTTGAAGAGATAAACATTCGCAACTAAAGTTACAATTTACAATATTGCAAAGTAATACGGCAAATAAAAAAAAATTCACAAATTCACAATTCTCAGTATTTAGTCGATGAGCAGCCCAATACAGTAAAGAACTACGAAAACAATCACTAAAGTCATTGCCATTGGGAATACAGTTATGAACAATAGTGCATACGCTGAGGTGCTCTCCAGTCGTGGGGGCAGATATCTACACCAGCCGGTCCTATTCTATACAGGTGACTCTGTAAATAGTCTTGGCTCGTGATAAGCCTAAAGCAGCCGCTCTAAACAAGGAACTGGAAAATTTTGTTGACTTATTCAAGATTTTAGATTCTAGATTTTTTATTAGACTTAAAGATGTGTAGACTTAGATTTAATGTAGAGATAACTTAAAATTTAAATAACTGACATACGGCGCAGTCTAATTGCAAATTAGATGTAATATAATAATATTGTTAATATTAATTTAATATTAATTAAATAAAAAGGACATGCCCTTTCGCACAAAAAGCAATTTGGTGTTATGGATTTCATCAAAAACTTTACAGAGTGAGGAAAAATGCCGAATTCTTGCGAAGGATTTCCACTTAATATTAATAATATATTTAAAACTTTGATTCTGATTGACGACCGCATGAGCACAGAGCTTTCACGTGATAGAAAGTTAACAGAGTTATTCACTAAAGGTGGCCACCATCGAAATTTAGATTTTAATTTTAATTGTTCAAAATGTTTTTTATAATTGAAAAGAAATGCGGACACATCACTAAATACACGTGACCTATTATTGTCTAAAAGCGATATAAGAAAAATTATATACCAATTCTATTTAAATTATATTTTTAAAATACATAATGCTTAGCAGCATGCAGAAATGAATCTGAAAACATAGCAAACAATTTTATGAAAATTTCTAACAAAGAAGAATCTTATAACCTAATAATACCTTTAAGCTTATCAATCTATCACTAAAATCTACTATTAAAATCTACTCCAAACCTCACAGACTGGCGGATGTTTTCATAGCATAGTATTTCAGTGTTTGTGAAAGCCAGTAATAGTAGTTGGCATTTCAGTAATAACTAATACAGATAAAGAAATTATGAATCGTATTCATGTAATAAGTTATATTTAAATATAGTTCGGAAAAAAAAAATATATATTGTTGCTCCCTTGTTGGAGTTTCGTTTTTGTCTTGGTTCTTCGTTGGCTTACTCCATAGGTTGGAGTCCTATTGTTTTTTTATTTATTTATTTATTTTTTTTTTTTTTTTTTTGGTTTGGTTCTTCGTTGGTTTGTGTTGGAATGGGACACCTCCGGGGGAGGTTGTCCTGTTTTTCTTCTCCTTTCTTTTTTTTCTTTTCTTTTATTTACGGGTGAAGTTTCACCCTTCGTTCTTTTGTTGATCTTCCAGTCAGAGGAATTAATAAGTTGTATACTTCAATTAGAAGGGTTGACCTTGGTTGGGGACAGCAAGTCGTTGCCCAGTTTGTAAAAATTTTTCTGTTTAAGTTGTACGGAGCGGGCTTGCTATCGCGACACGCTCTGAAGTTCCGGATGCTCCTCAGAGCAGGTCGGATCAAATCTTGACTTAAATACAGTTAGGATAGTTGAATTAAGGAGTAATTATTACATTGGCTTTTCGCTAATATTGTTGATTTTCCTAATGTTTGAAAAGCATTAAAGGCTAAATCGATTGCATTAAAAATCCGTATTTCGTAACAGTAAAAAAACCGGACGGAAGCACTACCGTTGTCTGGTCTACCCCCCCTAAATTAAGGGGAAGTGGATGAAATATGGAATAAAAGGAATGAATGCGTGATGCAGATATTTATGGAAACAGGACGATCATCCTACACACGGACCTCCTGAAATCAATGTACATAAACTCTTCTACAGTTATGACACACTCCACATCACTATAACCATTGGCTCAATGACTCACTCGCACCAGGCACTCTTGGCGAGCCAAGTGGAAACAACGCGCCAAACGCGCCACTCTCTAAAATTTGATCCCGGGCCCTATAATCACGTTGTCTATCTTCATATGACGTTTTGAGTTAGAAGGATTTAAGACGAATCTAAATATCTTCCTCAATACAATCTAAATATCTTCCTCGAATTTTGTTTCCTCGAATTTTGTTTTGCCGACATTAAAGAATTTCACCAAACATTTAACTTATTTTGGATTTCTCACGTTTATATTTATTTCACTCGCTTCTGTTGATATATTTTGCCAGATCTCACCGTTTTCTTTTTCAAATCAACACTTTATCACTCCCGTAACGTCTGGATCCCGAAATATACGAGCGGAAAGTGAGTTCAAAGGCGCTGGATTCTACGCCAACTTCCCCTCTTCCTTCCCTTTCCCTGTTACATGACAAGCAGCTTCCCCTCCCCCATACACATTCCACTAAGATCTTTTAACCTTCTTCTACACAACGATTTAGATTTCCCAAGTTATATATAGTTTATATACTATATAACTTGGAAAATACTATATATTTTATATACTATTTACATATACAGTTTTTAAATTATTAATATTTCACATTTTTACATGAAAAGTTAATGCTCCAATCCTGAACAGGCTACGCATACAGAATTTATAGATGGTTTCGCATCAATATTTCAATTAGCAATTAATAAATGAGGTTGATTTATTTGGTTACTCAGCTGCTTCATAACACAAGTTACTCGCAGTTCTCTTCTGGTCCTTTCCAGAGATACCACTTTTGTATAATGGTAATTACGAGAGTTTTTAAAGTTGTCTCATTTTGAAGCAACAGAAAAACATTGTTATTTGAATGCAAAAAATTTATTCTGTAAAAAATTACAATGTGATTAAATTAATCCGAATTAAATTTTGAATCATTGCTTTCGTGCCTAAAATTTCGTGCAGTTGCAACTAGAAGACTTTGTCACTAGTGCAACTTCTTCACTTAGAAGGCAAGTTTTTAATAAAATTAAGTTTTTGAAAGTTAACCCAAAATCTAATAAAATCAAATTTAAAAAATTAAATTTTGAAAGTTAATAAGTGTAATCTTATCGTATCTTTCGATACATAAAGAAGTCAAACAGGCACGGATAACGTAATAACGGATAACGTGTGCTTGATTAACACGGACAATCCGTAGAAATTGGCAATTGGATTTATCACTGCATTGCAATTTCTTAATTTAAGATTGCAGTAATAAATTAACGACATGAATCCATTTTGCGATCAGAAAAATCGAGATCTCACCTCTCTACTAGTGCGGGCCATTTGTCCCTCACAAAGTTCCAGACGAGTGGTCTGCCAACAGGGTTGCCCGCGATGTACGACAGGATGGTGAAGAAATCCTGACTCCTCACAATCTCCCCGTCCATGGCATACTCCAGGTACCTACAAGACAGAGGTTGTATTTTTTACCAGGAATAAAAAAATACTTCTGAATCAAGGAATAGCAGATCTGAATCCATAAAAAAGCGCACCACGGATTTCAGTCACCCATAAATCTGTATTTATGATGCATTTTGAATAGTCGAACGGTCTTCCAACAGGGATTCACATATTCCTTTGGCATTCTTGATGTTTTTTGGAATATGTGCGCTATGGTAATTTAACGTTGGCATATTCGTGAAGCAGTGAGTCCTTGTTCATAGGGTAAGTGGAAAGTGATAGCCTTTGACATTACCTCAATTCGAAGGATTCTTTGGAATTTGTAATGCAGTAGAAACCAACACTGACCCACTGAAGTAATATAAAATAATCGATTAACGTTAGAGTATAAAATTGCCATATTTGATGTTCTTCTAATATCTGCTTCATAGGTTGGTTGTGATTAGGTGACGTTGTCATATTCTCGTAACCATTCATCCTAGTTCAAAGATTGAGAAGAAAGTGAGAAACCCTGATGTCGTAACGATTTGTTCTATATTATGATACCACTACTTACCAACTTTGAACCTCTGGATCAGTGTTGATGTTACATAATAAAGTTCATGAATCAAACATAAACATTGAGCAGTGAAGAAAACAATTAACACATTATGACTCTCCCTCAGGTGGACACATCATCGCAAATGAATTAGCGACTTACCTGCGAATGAGGTATGGCTTTCTGACGTGCGCCAGCCCGTTCATAATGGTCTTCTTCTGCGCAGGTGACTCCTCCACCAGGTATCGGTTCCACATATAATTCCAGTGCTCCTCCCTCCCTATCTCGGCCATCCCGAAATTGTACACCAGGCTTCGCAGGCCAGAGGGTATTCTAGGGGGAAAGATTCGTAATATCAAATATTTTAGATTTTTTTTTCAGTTCTTTTGAAAGAATTTCCTTAAAATGATAATGTAAAAAAATCATGTAATTCAAAAACCTATAAAATTCTTAACATAAAAGATTGGAGCTTTGATTTGGTTTGTCGCTCTACGGTAAATTTTTCCCACATTAGACTAATTAGACTGGGACCTGCATTTTAACGTGGATTCCGAACCACTAACAAACGTCCATGCCACAGCCAGGGTTCGAACTTGTAGCCTGTGATAGCAAAGGCCAAAGGCCAGCCAATTGGCCATCAGGTCGCAAAAGATTGGAACAGTTGTGTATTGCGATCTTAAAAAGTTCTTTGAAGAAGATTCCAGAAAATAAGCTATCTTAACAATGACAATAATTTATGATTTAGAACATGTTTTTAATGAGAATATTTCTTATTGGGAACTATAGTTTTCTGCTAAAACTTTTATTTAGAGCTGAGAATTTTTAGTGATTTCCCTTGAAAAATTAATTTCCTTTGAAGATTTTCAATGATTTTGAACTAGTACTTTGTTTTTTACAGCATTATTGTTTCTGTATCTATTTCTTGCATTTTTAACTGCTAGAATTTATTAAATAAAATATTTTAATAAAAATTCTGAAACGTTAAAAAAAAAAATCACTATGCAAAGAGCATGATTTCGTTACGCAAACAAAATTATTTTTCACTCTAAGTATTTATTTCTTAAAGATTTATATTAGAGTTCAAATACATACTCTTGATTTCTTCGACAGTGAACATATATTTTAGAAGAATTTTTTTAATTGTGCAAAGCACAACGATTTCAGTGTTACAATATCAAATTAACTATTTTATTTTTATAAAGTTAAGCTCGTTATCAATCTCGGTATTGGAATTTCATAATTGAGATAATGCAACACATCAAGAAAATTCAAATATTGACTGAATGAAGAATTTTTTATTTTAAAAGTTTCTACATATAGTTGCTTTTTTGCTTTACAGAACTATCCATGCAGCTTGATATTTTTCTTCCATCTTTTTTGGCATCATCAAATATTTATATGAATGCATTTTTAAAAAAATTTTTAAATCTATAAACAAGTTAGATTTGTCAATTTACGTAAGCCAATCTTCATTAAAAATCAAATAGTAGTAATTAAATAGAGATCAAATCGACGATATAAGTAATTATCCCTAAATAATTTGCCCTCTTTGTGGTATCAAGGAATCTACTAATGAAGTTTAAACGTATTATCGCAAGGCACGATTTTAGGCAAGATCCTTAATACCGAGATGGCCTTGTAGATTTAGGGATTCACATATAGAAGATTACAGAAAAAATTAGTAAAAAGATAATGAATTTCTCTTGGTAGGTTTTCCAATAAACCTACCAAGAGAAATGTGTTTTAGCACATGAAACTATTTTCAGGACAACGTCTCATTTCATGGGGCATTGTCTTCAACTTACTCCTGTCCCCGCGTCCAGTTCTGGAAGAGTTCTGCAGCATGGTTGAGGCAGTCCTGATTCCCGCTGTGGCACGCCAACCCGATGATGGTGGTACGCAACAAACTACAATACACAAAAAGAGTCATTTAATCCCAAAACCTCTCGGAAATATTTTTATTTATTTTTATATTAATAAGCATTTTTTTCTAAATATGTTGTTGTTTTTAAACGAAGTTACACTCAATGTGTGCATCTATAGTCCAGGAAGATTCAAGATCAAATCCGTAGACGTCGTCGGATAACTTCTTCTAGAAACGAGGAGAAATGGTGATTCTGACATTGTATATCCAATGGATAATCAGGCAGAAACAGGATTTTCTCTCATACGATATGCATACGATCCCCTTTAAAAAAAAAATTTCTACCAAAAAGTAATATTCTCCCTTAGGTGGGCCTGTTCTCAGTATGTATAAATGAAAAAAAAAGGATCGCCGATGCAGAAGCGAAAGAATTAGTTTAATTTTTCACTGGAACCGAAGCACATTCAGTAGCAATGTAAAAGTGTATACCTATGTGGCACATTAGCAATGTGAAGTGTATACTTGTGTAGCACATTTAGTAGCAATACAAAGTGCATACTTATGTAGCCCATTCAGTAGCAATACGAAGTGCATACTTATGTAGCCCATTCAGTAGCAATATGAAGTGTAAACTTCACATTTAGTAGCATTATGAATACCGGCGTAGCACATTCAGTAGCAATGTGTAGTATATACCTGTGTAGCACATTCAGCGCTATGCAGGATGAAACAAAAAAGAACTTGCTACAGAAAATCCTCGTTAAATATAGCTCAATCGTTTTTTATAAATTTTTAGAAAAACTGGTGACTTTTGATTTAACCTGCATACAAATAATAATAGTTGTTATTGAAGACGCTTTCTTTCCTTCCCCTCTCTATATATGATGCCCACTATAAGAATAGAATGACTTTCAAGCAGAAAAATGAAATAACTTGTACTATGAAAATAATATTTTACATTTTTGCGAGTTTTTTACTTGTTAGTAGCACATTTAATTTATTATTTTCATTCTAAAATTCTGATTTCCCTTTGTATGAAAAGTCTCGTAAGTTAAAGAAGAGAAAAGTAAAACAAACTTGCAACTCACTTGTCTAAATGGTTTTCTGAGGTTTTCCATCCCAAATTCAGGTACAAATCATTCGTGAGGTCTCTGATGTAGCCCTAAAAATGTATATACAATTACTAATTTTATAGAGAATGCACTTTGTCCGTTGCAGTTTAAATTTTAATGCAGCGCAATAAAGCAATTCAAAGTAAATAAGAAAGGAAAATAGAATTTAACGATGTTTATATCACATAAAATATTTTAATAATTAAAGCCACTGAAGAAAATTTGATATTTATTGCTATTCAGTAAAAAAAAAAAAAAATTAAAGTATGTTTTACATGATCAAAAATAATGTCGCAAGTATTATTTCATACATAAAACAAACAGCCACAGAATATACTTTTCATTTTTTTTAATGATTAACTTTTAACAGAAAATGATAAGCAACATATTAAATCATAATTATTGTGACATTTCACATGCCATCCAATTGGCATATCCATTTTCATCAGTCTTGTAACGAAGATATGTAAATAAATTGTCAGAAAATAATGTTGAATGTATTAAAAATATACAAATTTGAAAGAATAAATTTTTTTTTTTTTTTTTTTTTGCTTTTATATGTGTAATTTTAATTTATTTAATTTTAAAATGCCGCTAATTGTCACTGCTACTTTATAGGGAGCTTGTTCTCCTGCGTTGCTGTCCCGCGTTCTCATGGTCATTTTCAATTTGAATCTTATCCAACTTCTCGGTGCCAGAGTTCTGCGAAAGACTTTTTCTCTCTTCAATCAATAGCAACCTAGATTTATATCGTGGTAGTTGAAAATCTTAAGACTTGATATAAACAATGTTGGTATAAAAACTGGTTATTTCTGTTTCACACTAGAGTTTTCCCATTCAAGAAGGGAATCCAGCTTTAATATTCAATTTGAATTACATCAGCAGAAAAAAAAAAAGTTATTTCCCTACAAGACGCGAATTTTCAGTGTTCTTGGTGAGAACTTAATTCGTCCTTAATTGACAATGCAGCTTACAGAAAAACAGCAAAATTTATATCTTTTTTATAGTCATAATAAATAAAACAGACGTAGCTATTAAATTTTAAATTCTTGTTAAATTCTGAAAATTTCTTTCGTGGCATCTTGTGCCATGTGCTTATTACTTACCTTGAGCAGTGCGTTGGCGTGGGTGTCCTCCAGCATCTGGCATAGGTACACGAAGCAGGCGTAGGCGGTCTCCACGGAATGAGGCGGGTCTCGCGAGACAAGTATTGGCTCATGGAGAGAAAGAGGTGGAGCGGGGCGTGTCCAGCCTCCGCCAGCAGAAAGGAGTCGAACAAAAGGTGGGAACGATCGGCAGGGCTGAGCTCCTACAGAGAAAAAAACCCAATTTATTATAAAAATCCTAACACTGATATTTTTAGTGCAGTCTGATGCCCCTTGTTGTTATGTGCCTATTTTTTAAAATAAAAATAAATCGCAATGACAGCAGCTATCTTTTCGGATAACTGCAACTTGGAATGGACAGATTTGTTTTAATCCATTCAGTAACTTGAATCGTATATTGATTTTTCAATGTTCTGGGCCTAAATTTCTGTAAGAATACAGAAATACTAGTAAACATTTTTCCCGATTTATGCTCTTACCTAAAATAGCCCGACCACCCAAACCTCGATACTGTATGAGTGGCATGGCAGAGAAAGCAAGCATCGAGTTAAAAGTTTCTAACTGACGGAATAACTAGTATTATTGCCAGAGGAATTAGGCTGTATGTAGGGACATAAATTTGATGATTTGATTGGAAATTTGATGTTATGAGTCATTTTGTTGAAGTATGGGCTACATAGTTTTATTATTTTATGTTAAATTTTTTTTAGCTTTGATCATGTCGATTGTTGTATGGAAAAAATAACATTTGTGGGAAGTTTAACTTTTCGCTCTTAATCGGAAGAAAAATAAAGCTGAAATGCATCGAATTCTTGTGGTTTTGTACAGGGAACAGGCGCCAGCGGAAGGAAATTTTCAAGCATGGTTTAAACGATTCAAAGACGGTGATTTTGATACCTGAAGCTGAATAAACAATGATTGAATTTTGATTTTGAAGCTGAATAAACAATGTTATGATCTACTTTAAACTTTTAAACTATTACTGGTGGACGTTATCTACTGCAATATATGCGTTTGAAACGAACATTGAAAGTAAAACACCCAGAGTGCGAGGAGAAATAAGAATAAGTCATGTTGTTGTGACTAATCTTCAGTATCAGGCAGTTCGGGATTGACACGAGTAGTCGACTCAAGGATGGAGGGAAAGGGGGAAGCTGCTGCTATGATGGAGCATCCGTTAGTAGAAGTCTGATTTGGCTCTGAGTCGCTGCAAAAGGAGGAAAATGCCTTATTGGAGAAATTTTAAGGGGACTACCCCACTTTTGCTTATCTTATGGTAGAAAACCCGGAAAAAAACTTCCACCAGGTACATCACAAACACCATCGAGGCTCTTCGTTTTTTGAAACAGTGTCGACCACAATGCCGCCAAAGGATTGTACCTCAGCCTTAATGTCCACCAACGACGCACGTAGATCTTAATCAACTAAGCCATGAGTCGGGCCTAATAAATCTTTTTTTTTTGCCATGATAATGCTGAGCTACAAACCATTTGGAAATTATCTTCAATAAGTAGTTCTACTTTCTCACCATATTCTCTAGACTTTGCTCTTTCCGATTACCATTTACTTCTATTGAAGACTCATATCTTGTCTGAGCAGAACATTCATTATTTTGAAAAGTCAAAAATTGGGCTTGTTTCGCAATAGTTGACGAGTTGTTCCCCTAAAAAAAAAAAAAATTGTCAATAAAGAGGGAGAATAATGGGGGAAAGAAGTGTTCAACAATGGAAAAATACTTTGGTTGATGCATTAATTAGTTTTTTAATGAAATAAATACTTTTTGAAAAAGAAAATGTTTAATATCTAATATAATAGTTGTATGTCATTTAGTAATGGTTGAAAGTGAATTATGGCATGAATAAATTCCCAATTTGATGCTACAATTCAAATCTGTTTTTATTACATCATGAATTCATCTATTATTTCCATTATCATTGCCATTTTTGTATACAAGCAAGTTTAAAAAGCAGTTTCACGCCTAAAAATTACTCAGTGGTTTTCCTTGAAAAATTATTTCATTTGAATGAACAAACGGAAATAAATGCAATTAATGAATAAATTTGTAACTCCCCGCTTACTTACTGTTATTTAATCTTCTAAATTTAAATTTAGATAAATATTATTTTGTATTAAAATATTTATATCTAGATCCTATATCAAAATAAGAAAGTGTTCTAATTAAAAGTATAAAATTATTTACTATATTCCCTTTAGTAACAGTCTTTAAATACAGAAAATAGTTTATAGCATTAAAATAAAAATCAAGGATAAAATATTAAAAATCTTATAAGAAATCTGCACTTGCTGCTTTGCTATTAAATAGTTAATTCCATCCCTATAAACAGTATTTATAATCATTATTCAAATTGTATTCATGATCACCATGATTAACACTGTGTTGCACAACCTATTTGATTTACAAACTGGGAAATCCCGCTCATATTCAAGTAAAAGCAGAACCTAATTTATCTATGGCGAAACTTGGCGCTGATAAAACAGTAGGTAGACCAGTGGTTCTTAAAGGGTATTTCAGATAAACATGTATCAAGATGTAAAAATAAACATAATTACAATTATCTTGTCAGTTTTTCCTGCTCAAAGAAAGCTTTCGTTACAAACAACTAGCCTTTCTGGTTTCTTTTTATTTTCTTCTTCCTCTTTTTCTTCACAAAAAGTCGCCAAACAGCTCTGTTTCTTTAAAGATGGTTTCCGAGAAACCAACATTGAGCAATTTTATGTGAATTAGGATTTTCTATCCTCACCCCAATTAAGAGTAAAAAAAAGAGAGAATTATTATGATATATTTATCAGAAAATTGTATATAATGCACCTACAATTATTTGTAGGTTTTTTCAATGCACCTCGACTTGACAACAAATTTTGACAGCACAGGGAAGAAAAAGGAGCACGTACGGCTTCTTCCAGGATTGATTAGTACAGGTCCCACTTTTAGCTGACATTTCTTGTACTCCTTGCAAGAATGAGTTCAATTTTATGTACAATCAGGTAAAATGAACAGGCATCAACACATCAGTGATGGAAAGAAATGGTGGAAACACGTCAGGAGATGCGGAACTCCGATAATTGCAAATCCAATTTTCTACAGAGCTCAATGCAAAGCAGTTTTGGACCAAACTCTGGGATAAATTTAAAAAGATTTTAATCTAAGAAATTAATTTTTTTTTATTAATTGGAGCAAAAAAAAATTCAATTCTGACAATTTCTTGAGGGGATTCGTTTCCTCTAGAAAGTATATTAATTTGATAATTTATTTCATAATCTAAAAGTTTGATATTAAAACACTGGCTCACGCATTGCAAGACATCATACCTGGTGTTGTGTGAAGAGCAGGTCGGACAGCCTGAGCCACTCCTCCTTCTCATAGTTGACGAGATAGAATCCCGTCTGGTTCACATTGAACTTAACCCACGAAGAATTCTTCACATCTACGGCAAAGTCCACTGCAACACACGAGACAGTAGGTTTAATCCAGTTTTAATTCTTAATAAAGATAATTTTTAATACAATAGTCTCAATAATCCGAGTTAATATAGATCATCATCAACTCGAATTAGCAGACTATCCCATTACAAAATAAATACATTCGAAAAATATAAGACAAAAAATACGTTTTAGACAAAAAAAAATTGCAGTTTGCGAATGAAAATTTCACATCACATTTTCATGTTCTAAAATTTTAGAAACGTGTAATGTTTGTTTTTGCATTATACTACTATTTTAACATGTTTTGATAAAACTGTATATTCTTTGATAATATCTGTCTGCCATGCTGAAGAATTGATAAACGATGTAGAACAATCCAGCTAGTTATCTGCACTTTCAGAAGATGGCCTAAGATCATGGATTATAAAGGGCGTTTAGCAATAATATATTTTAATTTAGCTATATTAATTTCATTTTTAGATCTGCAAAACATGTAAGCCCATTTTTCTTAGGAATTAAATTTCAACACGAAAATACGATAAGGAAGAAAAGTTCATAAATAAAGATAGAACTGAAGGAATATCCTCACCCTCTTTTTCATCGTGGATCCAGATGATGTCTGAGCTTCCGTCGCCCGTCGTGTAACTCAGAGGAATGCTCCAGAGATGTCTGCAAAAAACACACATGAATTATGGTAAAAAAGTATACAAATTCTACAACAGTTTTTTCATGAAAATGTTTCACACGAAGTATACTTTTTATTATATATATATATATATTATTTATATTAGTTTTTTTGACTGCTAATCCAATAAGCAGGTGGAACTTTGAAATCTGAAGTTTGATCTTAGTAGATGGAGAGAAGAGAGGTGGAGAAAGGTTGGCAGGAGATGGCTGATAGCGTGGTGGACAGCAGAAATGGTGATGAGTGTTTTATGTTAATCCAGATAGCTAATGATATTAAATTTTACGTTAACGTATTGTAAATATAGGTGTGAATAGTGTGCATTAACTGCAATTAAAAAACGAACGGCCGTTCTCCTTGATTAAAATTCCCCTAAACAACCACAACCACAACCACCTACACCATATATATATATATATATAGCATAACACATGAGAACAAAAATCAAATGATAAAAAAAGAGTGAATTAAAAACACGTCCATTTTGCATGCCAAAACTTATTGTCGGTATTCACTACACGCATAATGTATAACAAAATCATGGAAGCATTCTTAGAAAAAAAAATTTGGGGGGTGCTGCAGATTCAAACCTCATAAAATAATAAAGTAAAAGAAGAAATAAATTGCCCAAGTTCCGAAGAGAGCTTGATTTTTATCTGCCATCGTAATTTTGCTGTTCAGAAGTTCGATATATATGTGTGTGTGTTGTCATCTATCAGGAAAATATCAAAGAATATAATATACTGAGGATACCTTTCTTTCCTGTGTTACAAATGTATATTTTTGGATTCTTGTATTGTTGTGGTTGTATTTTTGTTGCGATATTGTTTTCTGAACCACTTATTTCTCCATCCTAAACATTTTTGTTCTGTTTCTGCAGAGTTTGTCTGCTACACTAATCATGTGTTTCATGATATTTAAGTTTGCATCTACATCTAATGCACATTTCGATCTTCAACTAACCTTTTTTTTTTTTTTTTTTTTTTTTTTTTTTTTGGTTTCGTATGGTTTTACTCTGCATGTATGTGACTTACTTGGAGATAACTGATTTTTTTAAAGAACCTAATTTTATTCATTTTATAGCGCTGTTTTAAACATCGGTTACGTTTAAAAAGTCACTCGTCAATTGTATTTTTATCTCTGGAATGTCCTATAAACATTTTCACAGATAAAAAATAGAAATGTGAATTCTTTATCTGGTATATGGATGAGCCTTGTGATTCGGTTTCGTATAGCAGCCCACAGGGGGGTGATGAAGAAAGGGTATTGCTTTCCAGCAGGCATTAGCATTTTGTATAAATGGAAACTAGTACATTTCACTCCCCAGCAGCTAACTACCCCAAGCAGGTAAGCAGTTTATAAGAGGTATACTGACATGCGTGGTAAAAGTTTCAGACACACACAAAACAATACAATGTAATTTTTTAATACCTAAGCAAATAAAAAATGCTTTTCAGTCAGAATAGGGACGTACCTGGGGGATGAGGCGTTGGCAGGAACGACGCTTTTGAGAAATCTGTCCTGGCGAGCGGTGAAGTGCGAGCCATTCCTCAAAACGGTGACATACGGGAAACCCATCTGTTCTGTCCACGTCTTCATGATGCTGGAGATGCTGCGATTGCCCTACGAGAAGAAAAAGTGCATTGGATTGAGCGTTGAAGTGAAAATGCAGTTCAATAATAATAAAAAACACCCATCGGTATCAACTGCAATCATCTTATAATAAAAAACACGATACTGAAATAATAAATTCTTAAAGAATTTAACTGCCTTATTTAAAAATAACACGAGTTGGCCATTAGTTTGGCAAGAACAGAATAATTCTTCGATGTCCCCATCAATCCATTGAACAACTATTAAGGCATAATCAAACGGGGTTTTTTTTTTTTTTTTTTTTTTTTGTTATGTTGAATATGAAGTAAACCGACATTGCCACTAACGTAATGAGTTTATCGTTGTGCGCTCATCCAACTTTTATCTTCCTTAACTCAATTATATAATTCCATCGGCCATTTCGTGGAAGCCAATAGGGACAGTCCATTTAATAATGGATGACTCGACTCATTTCTATGATTCCTATCATTTGAATAAATTTGTTAAAAGATTTGTAATTAAAGACTTCACATAAAAAAAAAAATGTTTATAGAGGAGCTTTTTTTTTTTATCATCAATTAGAGGAATCCGTATTTCCGATAAAAATATGTGCTAATGCATTTTTGAGTTCAACTAGTATACAAATTGACACGAAAACCCGTTGACTTATTCCAATCTATATTTGCAATGTCATACGCACTGATGCAATTCGAATCATAACCGAAAACCAGTTGCTAACGTATCTGATACATCCGATTTTTTCAGTACATTACTGGGTGAAAATTATTTTTAAATGACTGATTCGTATCATACGTAGCGATGTAATAATTCGTGGTATTAGTGCGAATCTTACGGATTCGGCCATCACTGCAGTTGAATCTTGACACTCTGTACTTGGCGTTTTTATTACAGTTCGGTTATCAATTGATCTCATCACCTTTTGCAGACATATCTTGAAAGATTTCTAATAATGAAAGCTGATTTGAACTTCGATGAATTTATCTGATAATAGAGAAACCATGAAGATACCAAATGATAGAGAAATTAAACGAATCAGATTTCCATAGCAACATTTAGCCATTAGTTTGGCAAGAGCTGTTTAGAAAGTCTCACATTATTCAGCATTTATTTAATGCTATAAATGCCTTATCAGATGGTTTTGTTTTGTTCATATTCAACAAGAGGAAAAGAATAACAGCATTCACTTACTTGAGTCCACATGTTGCCGACAGTTCAGCCCACAGATTTTCAGTTCTGGCGTTTTTGAATTGGTATTTCTTCAGGAAGTTCTGCACACGTATAGGGAGTACAAAGAGATTGTAATCGAAAATAAAAATAAAAAAATTAATAAAAACTTATGCATTATTAAAAAAGTATCTGTACCATTTGGACATAGTTAATCAAGCATTTTTGTATAAATGAAAAAACTCATAGTTGATATAAAATTTATAGGCTAATTGGCTATTTAGAATGGCAATTTACATTTACCTTTTGCTACTTATTTGAATGTTAAATACTTTAATGTTTATTACCTCTCTAGTTGTATATTTTTTCATAGGTATTTCTCTAAGTGCGTATTTTTTACATTTCTTTTTTTTTTTTTTTTTTTTTTTTTTGTTCTACTGCATATTTTTTGCATACCAGCTATCTAAATAACTATACCAAATGCTACAAAAAATAAATGCAATCGTTAAAAGTTGCGCATGAAAACATTTAGTTTTAGTGGATGTAACCTTAAGAATTATGTCCAAGTTTTAGAAACTGCACAAATATTAAGGGAAATTGAAGATTTCAGTTAAGGATAAAAATTAATAAACTGATTAAATAAATAACATGCTACTTACAGAAATTCCTGCCCTGAAGTTGTTCTCTCCGACAAAAAACTCCAGCATTCGAAGAACAGAAGCTCCTTCAAAGAAATGAATTCAATTAGCAAATTTCAGTTCATTAAGTGAGAACGTGTTTTTATAATATAATACTTGTATTGTAATATATAATACCGATTAGCCAAAAAGTACTATGCACACACAAAGTAACACTTCACAAAAGTTATCTTCAAATGGCAATGGAAGTTTGTTTTATCTTGTAATTATTTATTATAATGGTATAAAAGATCTATCAAAAGACATTGATGTAAGATTTAAATTGCTTATCAACAAGTGTTTTTTAAATATAATAAATATATAAATACCCTTGAAGTGGCAACAAATTCAAAGTTATACAATCAATAAGAGAACAAAAATTGCCATTGAATATGCATTCACAACGTTAATGGGTGGAAAATGCGAATGCAACATCATTTAAGATCATGTCGACATGCACCAGAACATGTGGTTCATGCATGATGGTGCACTAGCACACTTTTCCATCGCTGTGCGTATGGAAAGGTGGATTGGAAAGGTGCTGTGCGTATGGAAAGGTGCTACACAAATGAAAAGGTGGATTGATGTGTTGGATCTCTTTGCAGGGTTCCATGCATCCTGGCCTCGATCCCTTAGATTTTATCTTTTACGAATACCTTAAAAACCATTTGTTTGTGAGACGACTGTGGAGACCCTAAAAAGTATAAAATAACACAAATAGTTGTGCCTATGGCATACATCCTCCAACTGTCCGATGATTATGTCCAATAATAGGTTCTCTGTCGCTGCCCGTCTATGCAATGACCTTTAAATAATTGTCATTTTTTGTTGCCTTAGATTTACCTTGGAACTCCGTGCCCTAGGTTATGTTCCACTCATGCTGTTCAAGTAAATGCTTTTTGTACTTATTATTGTACCTTTTGTACTTATTTTGAATTTGCTGTTCTTTTTGTATACCCAAACTTTGTAGTCGTGTTATCAAAAATTCTGTGCTTATTATTGTATTTTTGTCGTTTTCCCCATTAACATCCTACATAAGTATTTTTGAGATTTTCATTGACTAATATGGGTTTCTTTGGCTTTTTTAACCGTGCTTGATGTCTAGCATTACCCTATTGAATTTATCGCCTCTCCAAATTAATACCCTGTATAATATTATGTTGGCTTGGACATAAAACTACGATACGTTTCTGCTTTTTATGGCTTTTTAACATTTCATATTTGACAGAAGGGATTAATAATACATAAAATGTAAATTTCAAATTATATAAAAAAAAATTACAATAATGATATTATTTATAATATAATGTCATCACACAAAAAATAAGACTATTAGAAACTTAAAATACAATTTTTGTTAACGTTGTCAATGTGCTTCTATCGACAATGTTTTCACCACTCACCAAAGGCTCAATATCAAACACAGGATCACCACGAATAAATTGAAAAATCTCTCAAAAATCGTTGATTATTTAGTTGGCCCTTTTAAAGACACTGAGTTGTTATCAGTTGAGTTTCTGCTTTCTTGCAGTTGATCTCAGGACATATTTGTAGGCATAAGTGCTTTCTTTGCTGTTTGCTTTGGTTGTACTTTACCATCTATGAGCAAAATTTGAATAAAACTCTCTTTATGAAGGTAAAATTTATGGTTATTATTCTTATTAAAAATTATAGTTATGGACTTCCATGTATATAATATTTTACTTTGCATGGAAGTCACTACAGAAAATCAGCGATCTCATTTGTACAAAATAAGATGATTTTAAATGATGCTACTCACCTTCCCATAAGAAATGTCGTCGAAGATCTCCGTTATCTCGTCCGGGTGCAACACGGGCTGTACGATGGGGTGCGAGCCCAGGTGTGGAGTCGAGGTTCATCACCGGCTGCAGCTCCTCAGTGACGAACTGCGACAGCTGTACAGTGAAAATAACATTTAAGTGAATTCTAAACTTGGAACTAAAAGAAGCTCAAAATCATGAAACTCCCCTTTACTGTCCAAATTTTGATTCGAGACTACTGACTTAATAGACTGCCACAATCATCCTCCTACATCCTTGTAATAGCAATGATTACAACGCAGGTCGGGCCTGAAGGGTCGAGTTCAACTCTGGCGCTCGGTACCATTTCAAACTCGAGTCCAATGCATGCAACATGGAAGATGGTTCGAATCCACTTTAAGCCGTAGACCGGTCGAAATATGACTGTAAGAGCGTCATGGAGCAAAAGTAAGACTTCCACGGGTTCTCCATCACAACAGAAACTGTCATTTAGGCCTCCATTAAAATGATTAGATCACTATGGGATGCCCGTGGCACTGCCGGGACATTGAGGATTAGTCACAACAACAACAACAACAACAAGCAGCCACCAATTAATTCAAACATTCATCCCAAATTCCTATATCAAACCCAATCCAATACATGCGACCAATGTGAAGATAATTATTTTTCCTAAGCATGTAAGCATGACCCATGAAATTAACTACTTTTTCAATGGAACCTACAAATTCTACGGGTTTACATTGTTTTAAAGCAATATCACAATTTGGAACGAGCACCTTCAGTCGGAAGGAACTGAGTAAGATTGATCTCATGTTTTGATAAATATTACAAAATATTTATATATTACAAAAATAGTATTTAAATATAATAAAAAGCAAATAAAGAATTTGATGAGTAATACTTCTTCAATGACGCGATAGCACCAGTGGGCCATGAGAACATGAGATGTTGCTTTACTTAAGGGAGATAGGGTTGTCAGCCCTGAGCTCTACAATCATATTAGATCGGGACCTACAAAGAAGGTTCAAGGTTCACGGTTTAACATGTTTTCCAAACCACTACAAGCATTCATGCCACCACCGGGACTCGAGGTAAAGCTACCGAGCGCCGGAGCTCTAGGCACTTGACCATCAGGCCCCTGCGTAATATTATATTAATTTAATAATTGTTTTAGCTGCATGAAAAAAATTTAATTTTTAGTAATCGAATTTTGATGGCTTTTATTTATCAATTTACATATAACCATTTCACTCTTTGAAAGTATCGATTTTTAAATGGACAGGCTTTTGTGAAAACTGTTTTCAGGCAAGAATATAAAATTCATCTCTCTCTCTCTAGCGCATGATATATTCTTCAATATACACAAATATATTTAATACTAACAAGCTCGTGTATTTTATTGTGTATAGTAACCCCTTCTGCTTTTTGAGCTTTATTTAAAATGATCAAGATTTTGGATCAAGATTCCTTGTATAAATCTATCATCTAAATCTGAAAATCTTTCAAAAACAATATTAATCATAATTTAAATAAAAATAATAATAATAAACACTTTTGATGAAAGAGTCGCCTAAAAAGGCCTCTATGTGCCAAATAATCAGAGGGTGAGAGAGAACATCTAGGAATAGACGCGTAATCAGGACCACCGTAAGAGAGCATCATTTAAGAGAAATGACACAAATTAAAGAAACAAATAATGCTGGTCTGTGCGATTAGCAGCAGAAAAAGCAAAATGGGTGTTTTGGCACACTGCAATAAGAGAAAATTGAGCGGGGAAACCGCACTTTTCTCAGAAAAACCGCGACCGAATTGCGCAAGAGATGCGCGGGCGGATGAGGGTGGAGGGCAATGCGGAAAACAGCCATCACTTTCAAGGTCACACAGAGGAACGTCCTCATCCTGTTCATCGGGGCCAGTCGTGTTTTGATGCCGAGATTTGCTTTCCAATTGAAATGGGACTCCGCGCAACACAGTCCATACAATGCGAAAATCACGTGCATTATTTTCTCTCAAAATGAACTGGAACTGCTTGGTTGACAGCGCGGTGTGTTTCCTAGCCTGAGTACGAAACCTATCAAAGCGAAGCCGCACCGAGAACGTCCATGTCTATGCAAGGAGTGATTACTAGACATTTGTTGATCATAATATTCTTCCTTTATGCTGGGGTTTGGTTTGATTTATTGCACTACGATCATTATGTGTGCACTTTGGGCTAATTAGATGGGGACCAACAGTCATATGAGAGCGGGACCTACAGGTTAAAGTGTATTCCGAACCACTCACAAACATCCATGCCACCGGCAGTGATTCGAACCTGGAGTCTGTGATACTAAAGGCCAGAGCGCTAGCCAATTGGCCATCAGGCAGCTTTGTGCTGGAGGAGGAAGAGGAGGAGAGAGCATACCCCCCAAGATGCAAAACTTGGAGTATTCAATTCGAATCTTGCGGAAAGAGGGGGCGAATATGTGCAGTGTTGCACCCCAGATGACGTTGAATTTGCTATATACCTATCGTTATAGAAATAAGAGATCTGAGATCAATGTCCCCAGCTTTCTAATGTAATCAACCTGCTCTCAAAATAATTGAATAACAGCTTAGGACAAGGGTTTTTAACCAGTCGACTGTAAAAGCCATTGATTTGACTGAGGTAATAACCAGAACTTTTTTTATTGAGTAGAGGGATGAGTAGTATATGTTATGAAAGAAACGGGGGGGCTCCACTCAGTAAATGAAGTAGGTCAAAGAATATCGACAAAATAGAAAAAAGATGATGAAAGTTACTTTTGCTTTTTAAAATAAGTCAAAACCATACGTGTGATGTTTTAAAGATAAGATTGCAACCCTCCAAATTGCAAAATGCCATCTAGTTAATCTTACTAATCTTTTTTATACTTATGCACCATCTGTTTGTCTTATACATCCTCTATTGGTGTTTTATAGATTTTCATCTGATTCACATAGCTCCATTTTAATGAATCTCTGTTTTTTTGTCTCAGAATGCGCTTTATTATATTTTATAATATTATATTATTTATTTATATCTTCATATCCACAGGAAAATGGGCCTGAATGGTCGAGTGGCTAGCGCTCTGACACTCGGTACCACAATTCGAGTCCAGGCGGTGCCAGGGATGTTTGTAGTGGTTCGAATCCACAAGCTGTATGTCCCGCTCTCATATGACTTTGGTCCCGATCTATTAGCCCAAAGTACGCACATAATGATCGTAGTACAAACCCGGTCCAAATAGGATCGTAGATATTGCGGGGGCAATTTAAACCCGCGTCAGTGGCTTATCTTCAAGTTACACGTGCCCTCTGAGTAATGCAAAGTGAGTAACGTCTGTGCAGCGCTTGCCTTAAGGCATTCAAGTCCAAGTTGCTTAAGGGTTTGCCAGCTGCATTAGAATGAAAAATATATCCACAGGAAAATAATAAATACTTTAAAAATCTTGTAACAAATTAAAATGAAAACAAATTGCAATATAATTAAGAAATAACAATAAAATAAATTGCATTTTATAAAAAATAAATATTAATTTTATAAAAATAAATATTAATTTTATATTTTTTAAAATATTTTTAATATATTTATACAATCTGAAGTGCTAATAATCCAAGTTGTATCGAGACTTGAATAAATATCGAACTTTTAAAACGATGGTCTGGAGCTCTATTGCCATTATTGGTGCTCCAACAATGTTTCCAATGTCGTGGCATTATAAATTCTTGAACAATACAATATTTTAAATTAAGATGCTTCATTCAGTAAAAATTTGTATTTTAATTTGCATTTTTGCATTTTATTTTTGTATTTTAATATGACATCGCATCTTTGTCATCGACAAAAAAAATGAAGATAGAAGAAAAAGTTTGAATGCGAGTCAGATGTAGTGCAAATGTTAAGTGCGCATATCTACTGGAAACATACTAAATAATCTTTTCTGATACTAAATATTTTTTTCTGATGGGTAAAAATGAGTTGCATTACTCACCGTGTCCCACTGGGGATGCTGCTCGTCCATTCTGTACTCCCACGTAGCTCGCGAAACCCTCGTTCAGCCACAGGTCATCCCACCAGTCCATGGTCACCAGATTGCCGAACCACTGAAAAAGAGAAACATCAAAGTAATCTTTAAATATTTTCCATCCTCAAAATAAGCAAACCAAAACGCATGAAGAAGGAGTTATTCGACTATAAATAAATGCTTTCTACATAAACCAAGTCCATTAAGAGCAACCTTAGCCCCAGAGCATTTTTTAATGAACATTTGGAAATCCATCGGCAAATTCTAAAAATTATTATCAAACTAGATAAGAAGCTGAATAATGATTATAGATGGGCCAAGATCTTATGGATTGATATGATAAACATTTAAAAATTATTTAACATTTAACAAAATAATTAACACTAACAATTTACATTTAATAAAACATTTAACATTAACAAAATAATTTAACATAAACAATTTACATTTAATAAAACATTTAACATTAACAATTTACATTTAAACACACACAACAAACATTTAACAACTAAATTGTAATCTTGTTAATTAAAATTATATTAATCATATTAATTTAAAATTTAACTATTCAAAACGCGGACTTTCCATTATAAAACGAATGCATCCAAAAATATCTGGTCCAATACAAAATATCTGGCTGAACGGCATAAAATGACAAACATACAGAATTGTAAATGAAAATTTATTATAAATAATATCACACAGTTGCATTAATTATTGTTAAAAATGTCTATCGTTATTTATTTTAGAGTAAGAATTTTCTTTCTAACAATGTTGAATGTAATTTTTTAAAAAAATAAACAAAATAGTCGATGGTAAGAATCTAGTTATTGATTCGTGTAGCAAAGGAAAATGTCTAATGTTGCTTTATATGTTCTATTATATATATATATATTCTTATTCTCTTCAACATTTACAGTGTAGCACTCCCTGCCCTAAAAGATGTCCAATGGTTATGCTGCACTTGCTATAAATCTTTGGCTATAATGAAAAATAAGGTAAAAATGACCAGTGTTGGAAAATAACGTCTTCCTCCAGACGCGTACAAAAATTTTAAATTTTTCTATTTCTTTCACAACACTCTACTTATATATTATTGAATTTTTAGAAAGCTGAGGTTATTAAATATTTCAAAAGGACTTATAAAAATATGCAATGTTTTTTTTTTAATTCCTGTAAGGTATTCTTATAATTCTCACGATCATTACCATACATTCCAAGATCTCCTTCTATTTAAAAATCTGTTATTATTTAAAAAACGACATTAAAGGCTTCTAAAATTATTTATCGCTATTTCTAAAATTCGTTTGATTCATTGAAAATAATAAAGTTCATTTTTTGAGTTAGTAAATAAATTGATATTTACTAACTATTATTTACTTACTATTTATGTATTGATATATAGTAGTTATCAGTTGTTCACTATGCATGCATGCCTTTGATGCATGGTAACTACGTATGATAACTACTGAATCATAATAATAGTAGCATTGACAGACATTGACAGACGGGCTTCCTGGTGAGAGTTTTCAGAGCTTTTTTTTTTTTTATATGACAAGCATATACGTAGCAGTAGTTCCTGGGGGCATCATCTTTCCTTCGTTACAAGTTAGTGATTTTTATGGTATACTTAAGTTGAGTATCATGCTCTTCAATGTACAACAAAAAAAGATATATAAATACTTTTTAAATTTGTGTAAGAACTGCTATTCATTTATTATTCAAAAAATAATAAAAAATAAACAAACATGGCGATAAAAAATTACATTTAATTTAATAATGAAAGAAAACATGGGAGAACAACAGCACTTTTTTTTTTTTAAAGATGGCGCGAAAATAAAAAGGATGAACAACATTGTAAAAGAGAGCGACAAAAAGTGACTCACCATGTGCGTCATCTCGTGCGAGATGACCGAGGAGATCCTCTGGAGGTTCTGGGGGCTGGAATTGTGGGGGTCGTAGAGCAGGTTGGTCTCGCGGAAGGTGATCACCCCCAGTGCTCCATGGCCCCGGAAGCGAAGTCCGGGATGGCCACCATGTCTGTGAAAACAAACTCAATCAGCAAGAATCACATAACTAAATTTCGCTTTTGCAAACCATACCCCAGTAACTTTGTGCCAGAATTGAGCAGCATACAGAATGATTGGGGCAAAGTTTTAAAGAGTAATAGAAACATCGAAAGCTGCAATTTTCGTTATGCATTGCACCATTATAACGCTAACGGCGAGCTGCCAGGTGGTATGGATTGTCTCATGAAATGCAGAAACACAAGAAAGATAGAGGTGCTAATATATTTTATTGATAGCAGTGAAAGAATAAGTGGATAAAATAACAGAAACTGCTCAAAAGAGCCATGACCAGCAGTGATTTAAATCAGAACTTCCAAACCTTTCCACTTGGCGACCCACTTTACACGAATTCCAATATATATTGAAATATATAAAATAAAATACTAAATAAAACATTTGGTAATAATAAATCAAAAATAAAAATAAATTTTTCGAAATATATATGAATATAATTTTTACAAAAGATTAATGGCAAAGTTAAATATTCGTACTAATGAGTTGTGAGCTTCTTTAATTTTATATCATTTAAAGCTTGGATGAATATTTAGCACTATAAGACATCGAGCTTTTTCAAAAAACTTTTCAAAGTTTACCAATTTCACAATTTTATTAGCTTTAAAGTTTAGTGAGCTGCATCCCATTAATATATAGTAAAAATGGCAAGAGCATAAGGCCATTTCAAAATAACATTCTCATTTCTGAAAAATTGATTAATTTTAAAGATAAAAATTTTTCGCGTTTAACATCTTTATCCTCTTTCATCCCCAAAAAAGACGAAACAATATTTTCTTGCGCACTTTCTTTAAACGTAAATCTCATAAGTAACAATTAAGACAAATTAAAATAACCATTTCTCCACCTAATTTAATTACTAAGTACGTTGGTTTTTATTTCTGATAAAGATATAATATCAATATAGAATGTTATGAGCAACGTGATGCATTTATTCTATAGTATGGTACATCGATCATGAAATATCGATTTTTAGATAAACAATACACAGCGATGACGACTTCAATTACTAGACACCTCTAGAAAATAAGCAATACAAAAAAAACTCTTCAACAGAGAGCTTACCTTGCTTGGGCAGGGGATAGTCGATACCAAAGTACTTTTCAAAATATTCCAAAACTCTGGAGCCGAAATTGAGAGCGTACTCAGTCTTGTTCACTTGGTCAGGTGCTGTGTACACTCTGAACTGAAACACAAAAAAGCAGCTCTTTGTAATCGACGTGTTATTTTTTCACATTTTTAAGACACAACATCCATTACAGGCAGTGACATGTGTGAAAGCATCTTTAAATTAAACCTTTTCTATATTGATACAAATGCATGGAGAGGGTGGCTTTTTTTCAACACCGAAGGCCTGATATCCCTCATTTATTCCAATCGGAAAGTGTGAAAAGATGTGTTTTCTGAGAGGAATTCTAATGGTCACTGGCCTGCATTAGCTTCAAGTATGGCCTCGTTGATTCTATAAACATTCTGTTAGATTACAGTGCATTTACAAAGCAAATCCAAACCTACGTCTTCCTATACCACATCGGGAATGTTACCATTTCAGCATGAGACTGGCGGAATAACTATTTGATTTCATGATTGTGATAAAAATTCAAAGAAATTCTCAAGAACTAACAATACACCTGTTTATTAAGGAAGGCTGAAATAATAGCTGAATGGTGACAATGGAAATAGAGAAGATAGCAATACATCATCTTATTTATTAATAATGATGTTTATTATTATTTTTTAGATTACAACATCCCTCTACAATTACAAATATTTCAGAATTAATTAAAAAAACTAATTGATATAAACAATAACGCAACAAAAAACAGTCAGAATTGATTGAAATAGTGCATGTATTTTTGTAGCTTTGATGTAAGTGATTGATTATAAAAAGAAAGATTAAAGTTCATTTATTTCAAGAAAAACAACATGGGAAAATACAAATTCTAATATCAATTAAGACATCTCTGGTTTGAATGCGAAGTTCAATTTGGTAGGACATTTCGAGCGGTACAGGTTTCTTATGATATCTCATAGCATCTCATTACGCAATCGTTTTAAGCGTGCCTCTGGTTCACATAAACCCCTACGCTTCCCAACTTGCTAACTTTATTTGGAGATGTCAGTTCTGTGACATGCTTTCTGAGTGTGACGGATCACTACCCTGCTGGAAAATGTCTCTTAGGAATTCTGTCATGAAATGCAATACAGAATAAAAATGTCACAAATGAACAACTAAATGTTATTGTGTCGTAGATTACTACAAGACTGGATTTAATGTCGTATATAATGACAATCTAAGATACTACAGCAGTGCAGCGCCAACCAGTAGGAAGCATTGATCATTCACCACTGAACCTCCAAGCATGTTAATGATCGTCAACAGTATCACAATGTATTAATCGTAATTCATATTAAAGTAGGATTGTTCACACAATTGGCTTCGCGATAACAAATTATTAGCAGCCAGCAGCCCTCTCCCAATGAACATAAGCAGGATTCATTCTATTTGTTCAGAAATGTCGGTTAATGTTGAAACTGGTTGTATGCGTGCTCGTCGGACGACTAGGTGATCCTCTCAGATTTTGACGTCCGTGGGTGACCCAACCAGGCCACATGAGTGCGAAACTCTTGCTCACTAGTTCAAAATCCTCCTCACATATACTCACTGAGTTGACAAATAGGTTCTATCATCCTAAGAAGTTTCCCTTATCAAACCCGACGGTAGTTGATTTTTGCTTTGTTTTTTGTAGTAGCTGGCATTTGCTTGGACACCGGCATACGAGCATCTCTTATGATAGAGTTTACCTACTGAGGCAGATGTATCTCAAGATTATTATTTTTTGAACTAGCGTAGACGAACATTAGTGTCCTCTATTGACCATAAGTAAAGTATGACATCGCCACAGTTTTAATCATTTGCATATATACTTGGCAAAAACCTTCATATCAAGTTCAAAACCATCATGCCAAAGGTTAATAACTCCTTCTCGATTAGCTAATTTTTATAGCAATGCTTGCATTTTGATACTTTCTTGTGTGACTATATGTATAATGATTAATTCCAACAATTGAATATCAAATTTTAGAGAAGAAAACTCGTGATCCTGTAAAAGTGTTTTGTTGAAGTGATGTTTTTATTTTAAACAAAATCTCTCAATAATGGTTTAGATTGCATAAAACAATTTTAATCTATATAGTGTAGTCTAAAATTGATACTTATTTGACGAAGAAAGTATTTTGAACAAATACGATTTGCTACATTTGGAAGAAATTTCAAGCGTTTACAGTGGGTAAAAAAAAAAAAGTATTGGCAATTGCCTTAATTTATTCATATTGACAAATAGATAGAATGTTATGCAATTTCAGCTGTCGTAATTAAATACAAGACATCTTAGATATATAAAAATAGTAAAAATTTTATCTTAATTTGCATTTTCTACGATTTTTCTTTCAAAACGAAAATTTGCATGTCAAAAGTATTGACAAAGTTTTAACTGCTATGCAAATTTTGTTACATTGAAGTCACGTGTTTCGACTGATAAGAAACTCTACCGGTATAAAGTCTGCAAAACTACTCCAAAAGTGTCTATGCATTATTTTGATTACTGCAGTAAAATGACTTCGAAATCGAAGGAGTTGGACGTTAGTGCTAAAAAAACACGATTATTAGGCTCAGAAATGAAGGTTTAACTTATCGTTCTATAGGAGTGCAGTTCAATATAAGTTTATTTACTGTCAGAAGTGTTGTAAAAAAGTTCAAGGAAACAGGATCAACGGAAAATAAGACTAGAAGTGGACGACCTCGAATATTTTCTACAAGAGAAGAACGTGTCATTATTAACAAGGTTAAGAAAAACTCTAAAATAAGTGCACCCCAGATAGCTAGAGATGTTGCTTTCACTTCGCAAAAGACTTTCAGCGTACAGACTGTACGGAATGTTTTACACGAGAGAAGTTATTATGGAAGGGCAGCTAGAAAGAAACCAGTCATCTCGGAAATAAATAGGAGAAAGAGGTTAGATTTCGCAAAATCCCACGTTGATTTATCTGAATAGTTTTGGAACACAGTTATTTTTTCCGACGAATCAAAGTTTAACATTTTCGGCAGTGATGGACGACGATATGTGTGGAGGAGGCCAAATACTGAATTGGAAAAGCAACATTTAACTGCTACTGTAAAACATGGTGGAGGCAGCGTCTTAGTTTGGGGCTATATGGCAGCTAATGGAATTGGCAACCTGCATTTTATTGATGGTATTATGACAGCACGTACATACATTGCGCCATAACTTAAAAAATCAGTGCCCAAAATCTTGGCTTGGGAACATCATTCGTTTTTCAACAAGACAATGACCCCAAGCATACAGCGATCTCACCCGTGAATGGCTACTCTACAATGCTCCTCGCCAATTAAAAACCCCACCTCAATCGCCTGACATCAATCCATTTGAAAATTTATGGCTCCTGCTGGATCTCGAAATCAAGAAACATAAAATTTCTAGTAAAGACGACCTCAAACGTTTACTTGCAAGAGTGGCACAAAATTCCCAACAGTAGAACAAAGACCTTAGTTTGCTCTATGAGAAATAGATTACAAGCTGTTATAGATGCAGAAGGTATGCATACAAAAAATACTAAACATATACTGATTTTGTTTTCGCTCATAATTTTGTCAATTTCCATAATTTTGCCAATACTTTTTTTATCATTTTGGATTTCTCGTAGATTTTGATCAAAAAAATGTTTAAATGAAAATTTCTATATATTTGTTTGTCTTTTCTCCTTCTGTAATCGCTAAGTGTTAAAAAAAATTTGTAAACATACTTTTGTTAGCAAATATGATCATTTATAGGCAATTGCCAATACTTTTTTTATCCACTGTCTATAGAGCTGTTTCAAGTGTTTTAATAGCGCTGAATATATTAAGCCCTTTATTTAATCCATTTCAACGTGGGCGACTACGAATAATTTTTTAGTGTTTTAAATGTCTCCTTAGTTCTGTAATAAATTACTTTTACAAATGTCGTCTATGATTTAAAATATCCGCAACTGAAGTGCATATATAAGAACCTCTAATGCAGCTTTTCGGAGTTCACTTTCGCTTATTCCGAGAAAATCTGAACGTGTTAATTATTTTTTAATGTTCTTTCAAACCTTGCAAACCTATGTATAATCCTATCAGCACCCTTTTTTATAATTTTGATTTAAAATTTGATTTGATCAATTTAAAATTTGGATTTGATCAATTTAAAATTTGGATTTGATCAATTTAAAATTTGATTTGATCAATTAAAAATTTGGATTTGATCCTTTTAAAATTTGGATTGATCTAGGATAGCATAATTTATTAAACTTGTGAAAGTATAAACTTAGTGTTTAATTTTAAAGAATTTATTATTAAGAATACAGTAATTTGAATTGCATATTAAATCAAACAGCGCTTGAATGTTAACGCGAGATAAGAAATGCATGTATAGAATACTTAAATGTCCTCTTCTAGAAATATTCTATTTCCAGCATGTTAATAAATCCATTATCTTTATGCATCT